>CATIWK010107824.1:0-16452 GCA_949634005.1 Mallotus japonicus
ATATATATAGTCCCCACCAAAGTGATGTGCAGTATCAGACAATTTCACCATCACCATGTCTCACTCCAATCAATCATTATATATTATATATATTGAATGTGTTGTATTATTTGTTTGAATTGAATTGATTGGGATATCCTAGCTATTCCTTGATGTTCTTTTTGTTTTCACTAATCTTGACAATTTCATTAGTGACATAAGTGTGTGTTTAACAATGGTATTATTATTAAGCTTCATCAATCTACAGTAGCACCATGTGTAATGAATGATGAAAATAAACAAGAAAAAAGAATTACGACTTGTGTTTGTGCGACAACTATTTGTAAATGCATGAGATGTTAAAATTGTAAATTAGTATGTATTTTATTTAGGATAATTTCGTGACGTGAACAGTACGTTGCGAAGCGTGACGTTTTATTATTATGCTCCTTCCTTTTTTTATAATTGACATAACAGGTTTATCTAATTCATTTTAAATTTAAGATTCCATCATTTTAATTAATTATTTTAAAAAAAATAATTTTTCAAAAAAATAAATTTTAATCAACATTGGGGTTAATGTAAGAATTGTCCCAAAAAAATTTTATCCTGTAGTGGAAAATAACGTAAGATATTAATGTCCTTTTATTTAATTATTTTAAATTAATTTTAATAAAATAAGAACTATAGATTCATTTAATACCTCTATTATAAAGTAGTTTCTTTTTTTTGAAATAATTATTAAGTAGTTTCTAAAAAAAAAATTCTTTTAAATTTTAATTCTATATTTTTTAACAAAAATATCAAATGATACAAACTAATTTGAACATATCTATACTTAATATTGTTAGACTATACAAACACACATAATATTCAAACACTTGCAAGAGACTCACTTTGCATTTATAATTTTTTTTAATAGAGATTATATATAATTCTTTCATTTTAAATTGATAATAAAATCGAACCCTACATCTTATCTTTGGAGATGAGTTACCACTTGACTATTCCCTCATTGACGCATTCACAACTTTTCAAAAGATAAATATAATATGATTTTTTTTTTGTAGATTGAGATTATTATGAACTATAATAATATAAACGGTTTAATAAATTTGTAATCCTTTAAATTTGACATTTTCAATTAATTTATTCTCTCAATTTACAAACTAATCATACAGACACTTTAACTTACTATAAATAAGACTTATCAACATGTTTTAGTACTATTTAAGGTGTTTAGCTTATAAAGTGATTATTTAAATATTTTAACTTGTTAGAAACAATTAACACATTTAAACACTAATTGAGTGTGCTTAAGTAGGATTTCTATAAGTTAAAATAATAAATGAATAGTTGTTTAGTTAATTTTTTTCCATAAAAAAATTAACTAAACAACTATTCATTAATTATTTTTTAGCAAATTAACGTATTAGGGTAGCTAATATTTTGATTAAGGAAATAAACCGATAAAACATATTAAATTAATTAAAGAAATTACGGATACATCAAACCAGTATAAGTATCAATTTACATAATAAATTTTACCACATACAGGCATGAATTCAGGTAAATATGATCAAGTAACAACCTTCTACTAATATATAGTACTGAATCATACTTGTAACAATGGAAAAGCTAAATCTACAGCAATTATAGTATAGTGAAGTGGGGTGTTTTCCATATATATAGTATAGTGAAGTGAAGTGAGATATTAATTAAAATGGCATTCACAGCTAAAACAGAAATGCCTAAAATTATACATATATATGGAGATGAAGGCCTAATTAGTATATGTATTTGTTGAGTGTTTTTTTACATATGATATAGGATCCTGTATTATCGGAATGAAAAAAAAATAATAATTAGCTGTTAGAAATTAGTATCTTCAAAATTTATTTTAGAAAAATCATTAGAAGTTCGTATTTTATAAATTTATTTTGATATAACTGCTGCGAAGGGTGCAAAGCTCGCTGTTACGAAGGCGACCAACGGAAGCTACTCCGACAACCATTTTGTCTCCATCGCTTCTAATCACTTAACATTTAGCTTACTACTTTGTCTGCTCTGTTGAACCCATCTTTTTGAGTAAAACACGTCCTGCGGTATATATATATATATATATAGACACACATATATATGATATAATTGTGGTTGCAAGTGATGACATGTAAAGCAGAGGTGATTAGTACTATTGAAGCATGCAAAGCAAAGATTAGGATAGTAAAGGATATAGATTTGGGGAGGCAATTTTTTAAGTTTTGTTTTCTGTTCTTTAGTGAACAACTGAAGATTCGGTAGTCAGATTTATACTAAGTTTTGTCCCTCTGATTGCTTTTTTGGCAGCGAGAATGAGCTTTCCTTCCTCCTTTTCCTTTTATTTTTTTTGTCATTTTCTCATTGAAAACTACTTGAGAAAATTTTTAGTCTTTTACAATTTTATTCAAACCCTACATATAATACATTAATTAAGCAAAGAATCTTTTTTTTTATATGAACTATTTTTGTAATGGAATTAACCTCTACTACTACTACTACTATTATTATTGGATGATGTTAATTATCATATAAAATCTTACATTAATTTGACAATTGCAATGTCATTAAAAAGGGAAATCCAATTACAAATATGATAATGGAAGAAATGAGTAAAAGTTCAAGTTGTGAAGCTCATCTCGAAGAATGATGAAGATGGTGATTTGGAGATGAATTAGTTTGGCACCGTTATACCATATTATATGTATCTAACTCTTAAGAAGAAAAAAATAATAATAATAATGAAAAAAGATAAACATGCGCACCCATTAATAAGATTCCACAAATTTCTCAAAAGCTATAATATCAAATAATGTTGTCTTATTATAACCCTAAACCATTATTGTCTGTCCATAATTGCAAGAAACAATTTTGACACCCTTAAAGTTATTTTTCACCAAATTCTTCTCTATCAACATCTTTTAGGAGAATAATAAATTTAAAAAAGGAAAATCAATATATCACACATACACAAACATTCAAAACCAAAAAAAAAAAAAGTTAAACCCCATCATTACAAAAGAAATATGATCATGCAAAAGGACAATCTAATTGAACCCTTTACCCCACACAGGGACATACACCACATATTAATCAGAGGCTTTTTATTTTCCCAATTCATAAACAATGGTATAAAAATCATAGTCTCACTTTAAACAAAGCCTCCATTTTGGACCCAGCATGCCTATTTACAATTTTTCTTTCACATTTTGGCCCCCCTACTCTTCATATATATATATATATATTGGGTTATCATTTTATTGTTGATGGTAGACTCCTTATTTTTCCTTAATTAATCATGGGATTTTCTCAGTGCAAGACCAGTGAACACTAAAGAGAGATGGAAAAAAAAAAAATCATGCCATGTGTTTTGTTTCTGGCCAATAGATCTTTTTGATCAATCTTTTAGCTGAGGTGCATTGATCTTGGGGCAGTTTGTTGCATTTTTTGTTTTAATTGGAATTGTATGTCTTAGGTTCCTATGTTCCTTAATTACAGTCTAAAATGGTCATGATTAGTCTAATTCTTTTGGCATTAGAGCACACATGAGGTAGGTTTAGCGTTTAGGTTTTATAATGGGTAACTTCCAATCCTTAAAAAAAAAATTCATATTGCAATAGCTACTACTTATAGCTTTAGAAAGAAAAAGAAATTACAAGTGTAATTATTCTTGTAGAGTGAAGGAATCCCAAGAAAGAGAATTTAGAGTTTGTCATGTTACTAAAGGCTAAAGCAAGGACAAGAAACCACACAAAGGTGTAGTAGATGCATACAAAGACCATAATTTTCAGGCATACCTTCTTAGGGATTTACAAATATTCCACCATATCTCTTGTTTTGGTTATTATAAGTTACAGGAGAGCTTCATCATTTACTGACATGCCTTGAAAATTTAAGTTAAAAAAAGACGATTAGGAGCTTAGACCTTTAGATATTATATTGAAACTGCACAAAAATCATAAGGAGTTTGTTTTGGAAGGTGAAGAGATAGAGGAGCAAAAAATTAAAGATGGTTTTTGCTCTTTTCCCCACTTTTTCTTTTTTATGTTAAAAGTAGATATAAGAAAATTAACTATGTTGGAAATGGAAAGGATGTACATGAAATTAAAGTATACGTTTATACAAGAAAGGCCAACAAATTTTTCTTCTTCCTGAAACTAGGAATTTTTCTTTTATATGAAGTCTGGCAAGTTGATTTCAATGCGTCAAAATCATGACCCATTTCCTCAATGCTCCTCATAAATATACACAAGCAATGCCTATAATTCATGAGGTTGATAATGGGCCACAAAAAGCATTAAAGAACTGGACTTCTTTTCTGTGATAGTCTTTCATACTATAGCCCATTCTTCTATGTGACCTCTTTGCTCCAAATCTTGTCAAAAAATGGGCAAAAGAAGAACAATGAGAAAGCAATCATGTCATCTAAATCTTTGGGAAAATTCATGTCTTAAAGGTCCAGCTCATTTTGCTTTTATAACTTTTCTTGTACGTAAAAATTGTCTACAGGTTCATATTGCCACTTCCTGAGAAAGAAAGAAAAATAATGGAAGTAGCAGAATTACAAAGGTTAGTGCTAGGAAGATTGGTATTTACGATTCATTGCTTGTCAGCAAAAGTTAGTCCTTGCTAAGGTTCTTCTTTACCATCTCCATGACTTTTTGCGATAAATTCTCTGCAAAGGTTTCTAATAGAGGTTCGAATCCTGAATTTTGAACTATACTACTACTGCATGAAGAGTTGTTTCTGCATTGGACCAGTTCCGCAACTGCATTAAGCTTTTCAGCAATTGATGGAAGAAGCTTGCGAGCCTCATCATGTAACCTAACTTCAGATCCATTTGCAATCTCTTCTTTAGAGGCTGAAGTTCCCAATTCAGTAAATAAATTGAGAACATTTTGAGCAGCGGCATTCAATTGGAGCAAAGCTTCCATGCATGCTGCTGTTCTCTCCTGCAAATCACTTCCTTCAGGTATTCTGTCTTTTTGGTCCTCGGCTTGTTCTAATTTGACGTTCAAGAAGTGTTCTTCAAGGACACCTTTAGTTGATTTGCCTTGTGGTAGAGCATGACTTGAGTTCTTCACTTCCTGCGTGAAAAATTCACAGGCAAAATAATTTTAGCATTATGGATATGGCATGAATTGTCAAAGCTGTTCTCCATATATCACTCCTTGCACAAAATTAAAGTGCCTGATCAAATATTGTACTTCATGGTGCACGAAAAATATTAGGATCACCAGATTTCTCATCTGAAAAAAAACAATCAATAAACATAATGATGCAGATCCATATCCAACAAATGAAGTAGCTTAACTGGGAAAATAATCGATGTAGAATTGTAGATTGATTCAAAAGATCTCTTTACGTTCCATTTTTTAGCCTTCCAAGTAGAATATCAATAAATTTAAGCGGCAAAATGAACCATAACTAGTTTGTGTGAAGTCATTAGACAAACCTGTTTACATGAACTAGTCTCATGCTCTTCTTCCAAGATCTCCTGAATTTCTAGGTTCCTGGAGGTAGTACATGGTGTAGTTTTTCCCCCATATTTCAAGGTTTTACCTCCTCCACAGGCTGGCGTATCAAACAATTTCTTGCGATCTCCGGGATAGTCCCGCCTTATAGTATATCGTGTAGAGTACCTTCTTCTCGCTGATGATTGACTTCTCTCCATCTGCAAAGAATATTTCACATTATAAAATTCACTGTAATACTGTATAAAGCCTCACATCCGAAATAATTGGTCAACAAATTAATTTTATATATGTTATTCAGCTCTTTGTTATATGTTAGTCTTCCAATCAACTCTATTTAAATAAGTTCCCATCAATTTTCATTTCCTGCACTCTGATTGTCCCAGAAAACAAATCTGTTTTTTTTATGTACAAAAGCTATTTCAATGTACCATGATAACATGGTTATGGAACGCTGAAAATCTTGATGGAAAAATGAATTACTCAATAGCAGAGTTCAAGCCAATCTAAAAGATTCATGACCGCCTACAATGCAACCTCGACAGTTTGCAACTTTCAGCGAGACAACTATCTAAACCAAGTGTCTCCATATTTTCGTTTCACACTTCCAGAAAAAAGTTTAGAAAATGTGTTCGTTCAAGCCCTTACCGTTTGTAGTTCAACATATCGCAAAACACCAATATCTTGGTGAAAATGTAAAAAATTATCAGGCAAAACGTTCCGTGCATGACTAGGTACTAACCTTGCAGCTTTCTGTTAAACTGCCAAAATGCTGCGTGAAAAGGTCATTGTCTTTAGACTTGATGGGGAAGAAATCAAATTCCATAGCTTTCTTCATTTGGCTGCCAGATTTATCAAAACCTGGTTGCTCTACTGTGCGACCAGAAATGATTGTATTATGCATGCTGAATTGATCATCATAACTACCCATAAAGCCATCATTATTAAAAGTAGCAACTCCTCTTGATGAAGTGGCTCTATGCTTATCATCCATAACTAGGAATGCTTTTCCAGAAGAGCAATTACCATCCCTCTTTTCGGCTGAGTTTTGTACTGCAGGAAACAAGGCCATCAGAGAAGAATAATCACTTTTGAGCTGAAAGAATACACTAAGAGGTCGTTCTCTTTCTTCGCTATCTGTATGCAACTATCGAGAGAATGACAATCAAACTTATCAAAGTAAAAACTGAGCTAATGATAATATATAGTTTAGTAAGCATAGCAGAGGTTCACCTCAACATAGCATGCAAAGCCAAAAGATTATACATGAGCTATAAAAGTGAGGCGTCGGCTTTGGTATTTATTTCAGAGGCTAAAGCCGAAACATAGGCAAATTTCCCTTGAAACAACTTCATCGTACACCAGACCAATTTATTTGGATAAGAGAAGGAAAATGAATCTGAAAAAACCACTACTGGTGCAAACTGATCAATCCACAGATGATCAAGTTTCTAAATATCTATCAAAATGGGATCCACCACCGTTCAGATCTGAATATTCCAGCTGGAAGAGGGAAATGTACAGTTTTAAGACTTATTGTATGATGCTGAAGTATTTCATGAAGTAATATCAGCAGTTACATGACACTGCAGTGTCAATATCCTATTCTGATCAAAGCCATAACAGACTGGCTGCATTTAGACAAAGTCCATGAACCATGCCATGCACAAAGCAACCAGAATTTTTAAAAGTGCATTCTTGATTATCTTTATTTCCTTAATCATCAAAATATTTTCCATGGAAATTAGATAACCTTGGTTTAGAAAATGATCATTCTAATCCTCCAAACTGCATTTAGACAATGAATTTGCATGATTTTTTTTTTTTTTACTTGGAAAGTAGTGTCAGCTAACTTACACAAATTGAATGACAAGACTGGCATCTTCTGATCCATCAAAAACTTCATCTCTGGAGAATCAAGTGGATCAAGGCATACTGTGTACACATTAAGCCAGCTCTTCTCCCTAGCGATATTGCTGACAAACAAAAGTGAGGCAGCGAGCAGGAGAATAACAGAGCACAAACTATTCCCTGGAAAGTCAATGACCAAGACCGATGAACACTCACCAGAGAGGCTCTTTTGACATTGGTGAAGATTGATTCTTATTATTTTCTGGGGAACTTCTGGATAGGCTGTTGATGCATGACGCATTGCCTCCCACATCAAGACTAGGTGGAGTTTGAGCTTCATGGCAAAAAGGACCATGTTCCCCGGCATCACTGATAACAGGAGAAAGAACTTTTTCTTCTGATTTCTGTTGCAGTTGGTGTCAACAGTAGAAACTACCAATGAGAGAATAGGACATCATGGTAAAAAAAAAAATCATCTATAATTTCTGAAACTTGTCGGCTGTTGCTATGTTTGAGAGTGAGGAGGTACAAAACTAAATTCTGAATGCCTTGCGTTGATTAAATAATTGACATATGCTTGTAAAGTAAGTAAAAGCTCAGTGGCTGAGAGTTTTGATTTTGAAGAAACTAACATAATATGATGGACTGCTAGAGTCCTAAGAATCAGTTATAACACATACCAAAAGTGAATGGTAAACGGGTTACTAACTAGTACTAGCAATCAAACCTTTTGTTGTTAAAACAAATCTACTACTTTCTGAAACAGCTTAATTAGATAAGTTCATTATCTGTTGCATACTTAAATTCTGAGAAGTTTCCATTTCATGCTACAATGAAAACATGATAGGGATAAAACGTTTAAGTCAGGTGTCAAGTTTGAATTTGAGATACAAAATTGTTATATTTTGATGGTATTAAAATAATAAAAACGTCTTGTTAGTTATCCATATTCACATGTTCAGACCAATCATGAAGTACCTGAACGGAAGTAAAATCAGGATTCAATAGGGTATCTGCGTGTGCAACTTTAGGTTGTGCCCACATGGGAAGTCTTGAAATACTAAATCTAAATCTTGGTGTCCTTTCACGGCCCCTTCCTTGCTCAAGCACTCTTTGTAAATATACATCTTGACTATTTAATCCACACTGCTGGTCTTTCTCTTCAGAAAATATAATTCGACTACAAGCAGCTGGCAGGACCAAGTTATCGGAAATAAAAAGACCAGAATTTTCTTTTATTTTCTGCAGTATTGTGGAAGAAATACTAACGGGCAGTCTCCATACAAAAATGCAACCATCACCTCCAACCTAAGTGATAAAAAAAATATTAAAAATTAGAAGCGGACATGCGACAAAGGAAAGAGAAGGCTAAAAATTTTACTTGACTTTCAAACTACTACCAACTATCCAATGAAAACCATCGTGATATTAAAGGGCACTGTCTACGGAAATCATAAAGATTTAGGCTGCCAAATCAACTTTGCAGGTCTTGGTTTTAAGCTTGGGCATAGCGAGATGCTCAGGCTTTTAGTCAACAGTAACTCTCTACCATGTGCAAGTTCAGAGATGAACCCTTTTCCACACCAACAGCTGTTTAGAAAAGGCTATTACTCAGACTATGCCTATGGTATTCAGTTGATGGAGTACATGGTTCACTAGATGAGTGAGAAGCCAAAAATGCTTAGCATGACAATCTAATTTGCACGTTATAGAATCAGATAATCACCCTAAATGAATAAGAAAATTTGATTTGCTTTTGTAAAGACTGCATACTTCCCCTCTAGAATTTATCAGTCTGATGATCTCTGATGATAAAGCTGGCGTAATACAACATATAGGGATTGGTCAATGGTAATCATACTAGAAAATTCCATAGACATTATTCATTTAGCAACAGTGTAATCTAAGAGTCACAAAATCTTACAGATACAATATGCTTGCAGTCAGGCAAGAAAATGACACCAGTTATAACTTCACCATGTCCCATGACCTGCGCAACCATCTCTCCGCTAATAGAATCATACATGCACAAAGACTTGTTGGAGTAGGAACAAACCAGATAACTACAGCTTGGATCCATTGTGACCTGCAATGTATTATTTCATCTCCGTATAAGGACACAATGATGTTGTTTTCCATGGTAATCAGTAATGCTATCTCAACCTTTATTGGGTCTCCAAAATTTTTATCCTGCTTGAATGATCTCATTAGCTTTCCAGAAGCAATGTTGAATGTATTGATCTTCTTATCCTGTGAATACAAAAACTAAATTACCATCTAAATCCTGGCATCTAAAATTTTAAGGAATCTGCTACTTGTATCATAAGAATTTGTAAGCCATCCGCACAGTAGAGCTTTTTAATTGATTGTTCTTGAAGTGGATGCTAAAGCTCTTCCCAGCCACCCAACCATGGTTAAACGTTTTCTTTTATCCAGTAACTTCTAGGATGCAATTTACCTGCCCAACTGAAACAACGAACTCCATAGCGGGATCTACAGCCATGTCATAAACAGTTCCATGAGATGCTATTTGTTGACGGCGTGAAATCTTCTGGCCACCATCTGTTGCAGAAACATCCCGGAATACCAAAGACCTGTGAGAAGGAAACAAAGTTAACTATAAAAGAAGGCTTGTCAAGAAAAATGCACTACCAATCACATTGTTATGTGATGAAAGTAATTAAATTCGTGCAGAAATGAGGCTAATTAAACTTCCAAACTGATATAAATTTGCCCTAGAAGTACTTTAAAAATTGATTTCATTTCATTGTGTTCTCCAAGAAATCTCACTTGACAACAGCTTAAAAAAGTTTCTTAAGACAAGTAAAAAGTGAACCGGTAGCAACTTACCTATCAGCACTGCAACTGAAAATTTCTTGACAAGTGAGCTTTACAGATGTTACAGCAGCAGAGTGGTCGTCAATACTCTGAATGAGATCAAAATTCCTGACAAGAAAGTAAATCCTAATTAAACTACAAGCTGAGTGGCTAAGAAGATTATGGAATAAGTGATCATTAAACCTTCTAACATCATAAAGATGGATAATTCGGTCACGTCCCCCTGATGCAAGGAAGTAATTGCCACCCACAACTTCTTGGGAAATATCATATTTGTTGCTTGACAAGCTGAAACTCAACGAGAGGATTTCTGCATCATGGACACCCTGCCAGAACAGCTCATCTTTTAATTATGAAAAATTCAACAGGATCTGAACTTATATCATATGAAAATAAGAATAATGAGCCTCTATTGCATTTCAGCAGTCAAAAAATCCAAATTATGTTTAGCAGCTTAGTTTACCTGCAAACAAGTGTAATCAGATGTATGTAGGTCATAGATGTGAAGGTTTCCCTCACAATCCCCGGCAGCAAGGTACTTTCCATCTGAGCTAGCAGCCATTGACCGAAACCCTTGAGTCTTAAAGCTTGCCTCCATGATATCCCGCTCAAAAATCCCAGTGCTAACTGGAGGGACAAACAGGAAGAAAAAATCAATAGTTAAGGCACAAACTTTCAGATAAACTCCAAAAGAAATATATATTATAATGTTTTGCATAAGAGGTTAAAGATTTCCATACATTAATGTAAACATTTGCAAAATGGCATGGGACGATGAAAATTACCTAAACGTGCAGTAGCTGGTGATTCTACATTCAAAAGACGATTGCCAGCATCACTATCCACCAAAATAGGTTGCAATGCAAGATCCCATATCCTAATAGTACCATCAGCTGAGCATGTTGCAAAGGAAACCCCTCCAGGACAACCTCTAGCAACACATGCAAGAGATGGATCATGCATGTTTTCACAACAAAGATTTTTGACATCCCAAATGCATGCAGAGTGTGAAACTAGCACACAGCACTTGGTGGCCTGTGTATTTAAGCAATGTTAGATTGCAATAAGATGTAATATTTTTGTAAGCTCCAAGAAACTAAGTTGGGCGGTAGATTTTGGGCAACAATAAAATCATATCTCTTGTAACTGGAAAAGAACATACGAAAAATTCCAACAAACAGGAAAAAAGCACAATACCAAACTTTATAGTTAGCAATCACCTTGTTCAAGTCATGAATGTCCCATATATAGAGAGTATGATCTCCATAAACAACCACTGAAAAACAGAAAATTAAGCATTTTAACTTGCGAAAAACTCCATTATTAACACACACACACAAACAAACTAGATGTTTGATTGCTTACCCAACTTCTCTGAGGTAGAAAATTGACAAGCTACTGCATCAGGCAAGGCAGGCACAAGTTCTAAATCCTTTTCCATGGCACTGGATTGGTAACAACCATCAGTTTCCCCTTGGTAACTATTGGCTCTCGAATATAGCAAACTTCCACAGTGATTGAGAGCCTCACTTGAAAAGAGTTGTACAATTCCATTACGACATGCACAGGCAATGAGCTTATCAGATGCAGATAGTGCAAAACCTTTTCCAACCTGAAATTTAAGATTGGGAAGTTGCGAGACAAGGTAAAAAAGTAAAAGCGCAACACAAATTACTACTATTATCACAGTTCATAGAGTTATGATCAATTTAATACAAATCCAAGCCCTGTCCCCCCTGATTTTTTTTTGTGACCAAGTTGACGTGGCTCTCTATCTCAGCCAACTATGCACTGATTTAAAGGGCATAAAACATCTCAACTCAAATATTTAGAACCTTACATCATAGCACAAGTAGTCATCTTGCTTAGAGGACTTCACATGGCTATTGCCTTGTGCATCTAGACCAGAAATATAATCAGCATGTTGCACCTTAAATTTGAGTTTAATTTTGGCTAAGCATGCTAGTTCAGTTATGAAAAAGATTGTGAATTAAAACATACCTTTAGGTCCACGGACTTTCTTATTGCCAATCCATTATCCAGCAGGCATAAAACACCTGGAAATGAAAGAAACAGAATGGAAATGGATTCTTGGTCATGGAATGTTATTCAAGAAATCCAGTGCACTTGAACTTCTCAGACAAATAATAAGAGAAATCCAACCTTCATCAGTTAAGGCATAAACAGGAAATATATCCCCAGTTTGTTTACTGCTAACAGAACTACAATTGCTAAGGATTGCGGATGTGACAGATGTAAAAGAGCTTCCTTTCTGAGGACCAAGACTAACAGGCTTCCCATGTATTGTCAGTGAAATGGTCCCTTTGTTTAGACGGGTCCCAGGAGATGATCCAATTGTCCAGAACTTCAAGTGCTTCTTTCCAGCAGTAATGACAAATTTTGCATCTGAAGAGAAGCTCACTGAAGTAACAACAGAACAAGATGAACTTGCTTTTATCTTTGCGACCAGCATCCCACTCTGCCAGTTCCAAAGATAGATATATCCCCCAACAGACACAAGATGTGCCCCTAAAAAACCATTCAAAAAGAAATTATGTAAGAAATGTAATGGTAAGGGTGAGAATATCCAGGCAAGAAGCAACAAGCACCACTGGAAAACAGAAGCATTCAATTGATTGATTGCAACTCACCATCGGGTGAAAAAGCAATGCATTCAATCCCATATAGGTGCTCTTTCAGTTCAGATATTAAAGCCATAGCTGAACAGTCCCACACTAGCACTGCAGGTTGATTCCCTGCCTGCAAAATCACATTATATATTGCATACATACAGATAATAAAGGAGATTTAGTCACATTTTTTGAAAAACTGGACGTCATGCAAGAACAAAGAATTTATAACGTAATGGACCAGTTAAAGCTATAAACTGAAGCTTTGTTATGATGACCATACAACAACTGAAGCTTTGTTATTTTCCCTATGATTCAATATTTATGAGAGCTTTCAAAATTCAGTTTTTAGTCCTAGAAGGTACACTATTTACTTGTAAATGTAAAGCACCATGGCTAATAGAATACGTTATGCAATGCCTGTAAGTAAATTCTAGCAAACTCATCCCAACTGTCAACCATTTTCAACTAGAGTGTATTTGAGAAGTGTTCTTTACTGAAAAGTTCATAGCTGCTCGAATTCAATTCTTTCAACTAAAAAATAAACGCATTTCAAAGAAACGAAATCATGCCAAATAACATGACTTTGCAAGAATTCAATTCAACTGAACTCTTGCATAGTATTTGAAACACATAATTAATTTACAATCAAAATCCATCACCATTACCACCACCGCGACCACGTTTGAGAAACAGCAGATATAGTAAAATCAGGGTAAAGTATTAAGCAGTACCTCTCCAGCAGCAACAAAACGCCCGTCCTTCGAAACTGCAACGCAGCTCAAAGGCTTAGGAGATCTATGAGACACAATAAGATGCGACTGTTTGCCTGAATCGACATCATAAACAACCACTACACATCCTGCGATGTAAACACAGCTTGATGTGGATACATTAGACGCCAATCCATTTGCATTCTTCGTGGTCAATCCAATAATCTCTTCCAAAATCAGCTGCTAAATTTCACACAGAATCAGCAACAAATTTCTCATCAAACACACAGATCATTGTAATTGATTCCATTTTTTTGGTTTTATTGTACCTTGGAAGAAGATGATGCGTCTTGCTTCTTAGACCTACGATTTGGTCTCATTTTGAATTTGAGAGATGTCACAAAAAAAAAAAAAAAAAAAAAAACCCTAATTGTTGGGCTCTATGGATTTTTTATTTTGTTTTGAAGACGATAGCCGTTATTATTTGGGGAAGATGGGCGGGAAACGGGCGCAAACGGTAAACACCAATAAATAATTAAATAAATAAAAGTTTTTTTCTTTAAAAAAAAAATCATCTATAAGAATTAATGTTAAAAAAAATGAAATATAGAGAATTACAAATGTTTTTTTTCTATTTTAATAGTTCGACTGGTAATGATTTAACAAGTTATAAGCAAAAATCTAATTAACTATTATTATTATCTAGTCACTAGATTTTCAATTTTTTTAATCATTAACGTGTCTCTAATTATTGAAATTGGAAAAAAAATAAAAGAGATGGATTACTATTATTTATATAAGCATTTATGCTTAAATATGTACTATGATTAGGTCAATTTGATTTATATTTTGGAATCAAAATCGAAATTAAAATTAGAATGGAAAAGAATTAGAAATAAAATAAAAATTTGAAAAATATGTTTAGTTCACCAGGAAATGGATATCAACATCATTTAACAACTAAATTTTCTTATGAAAAATATTTTTTTAATTATTTTTATATAGAAAAATTAATATTATAATTATTTTTATATATTAAATTTTAATATTTATAATTATCTACTATAAAATATTTGTAAAATATTTATTTATTAAAATATTATTATAATTTTAAAAATTTATTACAAAATTTATTTATTTTTATAACTATTTTTATTAAAATATTTAATACATATTTTTATTAATTTATATTTTTACTTATAAATTTTTAAAAAATATTTGTTAATTTTTAAATATTTGACCAATTTATAATTGATTTAACTTGATTACTAGCGAATTAAAACTCATTTCTTAACAGTATAATGGGAATGGTGATCTTATTAATGAGAAAATCACATTCCTATTTTCACACTAAAATTTAGTCAACCAAACACTAGAAATTGAAATTTCTAATTCTAATTCATATTCTGATTCCACTCTTAGTTTTTATCAAATAAATGGATTTAGTTCATTGTGAATCTCGGGATATATATATATATATATAACTTTTTAGCCTCCTTTAATAATCTTTATATGCATTATAGTTAGTGTAAAATTATATAAATTATATTTATAATAAAATACAAATCATGGTTATTAAGTATGAAAATAGAGTTTTCATTAAAAAAAAAAGTATGAAAAGAGAGTCTATATAAGAGTATAATTATATAGACTTAAATAAAAATAAAATAAAATAATTTTTACTATGTTTATCATTAAATCTAAATAAAATATATAACTTCTTAAATAATTACAAGGTTTATGTACATAATTATAGAAAATTTTATTTAAAGTGTACTATATGTTATATAGAATTAGATTGTTTTACATATAATAGAACTTGTATATTCTAAAATAATTTTTTTTATATATTTTTAATAGAAAAAATATTGTAAATGTTAATAAATCAACACATAAACCTTTAGGAGGTGAATGTTGAATTATAAGTGGAGATACATGTCAAATTTTGAACTTAATGACTTTGGAGCTTAGCATTATATATATATATATATATATATATATATATAATAATAATAATCTTTATATGCATTATAGTTAGTATAAAATTATATAAATTATATTTATAATAAAATACAAATCATGGTTATTAAGTATGAAAATAGAGTTTTCATTAAAAAAAAAATATGAAAAGAGAGTACAATTATATAGACTTAAACAAAATAAAATAAAATAATTTTTACTATGTTTATCATTAAATCTAAATAAAATACATATATTCTTAAATAATTACAAGGTTTGTTTTTTTTGAGAATAATTACAAGGTTTATGTACAAATAATTATAGAAATTTTTATTTAAAGTGTACTACATGTCATATAGAATTAGAGTGTTTTACATATAATAGAACATGGGTATTTTAAAATAATATTTTTTTTATAGAAAAAATATTATAAATTTTAAAAAATCAACACAACTTTTAGTGGGTGAATGTTGAATTATGAGGAGAAACACTTATCAAATTTTGAAGTTAATGACTTTGGAGCTCAATATTATATATATATATATATGAGTAATGATATCACGGACCACTAAATGACAAATTTTTTTTGAAAAAGACTATAGCAATGGGTAAACTCTTGACCCAAAACTCATTTCATCATAACAAGTGGACTTTAACAATGCATTTGAGCTTTGTCAATTAATTGGTTTAATCTCTAACCCATAACACTTTTAGGCCATTAACCCAATTAAATAAGAAACAAACATATATCCATTATTAATTTAATATCTCATATTAATTAAGCATAAATTAATAATAAAACTTTTCATTGAAATTAGATTACATGATATGCTAGAATCATTGCATTAAGTATAAATCTAATTTCATCAATCTCAATTAATTGATTAAACTCTTTAATCAATAATTAGATTGATATAGATAGAGATTTGTTAAAACCTTTTAGGTGTGACTTGCTAGGTCCATGTCTAATTG
>CATIWK010107860.1:0-13859 GCA_949634005.1 Mallotus japonicus
AGGAAAAAATGAAAAAGGAGGAAAAAATAAGGAGAAAACAAAAATAAATAAAGAAAAAAATCAATGAGGAAATAAAAATAAAAATAAAAAACCGGACAGGAAAAAATAATGGAGAAGGTAAAAATTAAACACAAAATTTAATAATTTTATTCATTTAACTAGATTTTAAAAATTATTTTTTTTAAAAAAAAATATATCAATATTATAATTTTCAAGATATAAAATATGTTTAAATTATAAGTATATTCAAAATATTAAGAAGTTAAATATTATTATGATAAGAATAATTACTTATAGAATTAGGCTTCATTGAGTTATAATTTTAATTTAAATAAAATACATGTATATAATTTAAATAACATACAATTTAATTTTAATTAAAATATATCTAATTTGTACGTATATTAAAATATTAAAAAGTGAGATATTAATATGATAAGAATAATTTATTTGATAGAATTAGGATTGATTAAGTTAAAATTTTAATTTAAAAATAATTTTGATATTGAAAGATACAAATTGAAATTGAGTATCCGAATTAAAATAAAATCAAAGTTTGGTGACCATGTGTACATTTAAAGTCGAAGATGATGTGGAAAGTGACATGGAGAATATTCTATAAATATTCTTCAATCGTTAATCACGTTTAACACTTTATCATAAAGTGACTGATGGTTAATATTTAAATTAAAGTTTGGGTATCAAAAAATACAAATTAAGTTTGGTATCTAAAATAAAATAAATCAAAAGTTAGGTGACGACGTACGGATTTAACCCGTCAATTTGGCTGATGTAACCAGAGAAAGCTATGGTGAATCATAAGGTGAGAAAATTCAGAACCACTCAACACGCTGATCTCTTTCGATGACTTGGAAAAATGTGGCCTCTAATGGTTCCCTTGCCGCGAAGGTGTGTCTTGTTGAAATATGATGAAAAAATTAAAAATGTGAGTTATCCCACATTGGTTAGAAGTAAAGGAAGGAGGGAGGGAGTTGGTTTTAAAAGGGACTCTTCCAACCCCCCACCCCCCTTTGTTAAGTATGTCAATCACCAACAATATTTGGTGTACTATTAAAAGTTATTAGCTATACTAGTAGAGAATCTAAAGAGAAATTCTCTTGGGTGTACTTGAGCTTTTGGGCATGTGTGAGAGTTAAATATTTTGTAGTGTGGTTGTAATAATTTTCCACATAGTGAATATTTTTCTCTTGGTTGTCTTTTGACAACGCCTGTGGTTTTTCTCCATTTTGAGAGTTTTCCACGTTAAATTATTGTGTGTTTCTCCATTTTATTTTTCAAGTATTTTTGTTCAAATTGTGATCTAAAGTTGTGAAGGTATTTGTTGGATTGCAAGGGGTGTATTTTTCCCAACACCATCATGTGTTTATGCAAAAAGCAAAGAAATGGAAGATGGAGTGTGGTCATTAAAAAGGATCATGCTTCTGTCATAAGCAACTTCTGCGGTACCAAATTAATATTTTTAAATCTAAAATTTTTTTGTCATTTAACATTGGTTCGACAAGTAGAAGTAATATGTGCAACATTAGAGGAAATAAACAAGAAGCAGAGACACCCCTTTCATTGAAGGACAACAATACATTAACACAACGTCTAAAAATAAACATTTTTATCTTTGTAATGTGAAGATTGAGCTGCCTAATTGCCAATACAACTCATCACAACCTCCAAAACACAACAGAAAAACCAACTGTTCTTTATCAACATCACACGCTGTAGTAGCCAACATCCATCGTCCATGCATGCAACGTTGCCTCGTAAAATCAGATTATAATTTCTTGAAAGATTTTTTTTTTTCCCTTATACTTGTTACGTTTATTTCAAGATTCGTTTTGCAGAAAATGGGTTGCGGGGAATCAAAGCATGCTGTTGCCACAGCGGACAGTACCATCACCAGGAAAAAAACCGACCATGCAACGAAACCTGAAGTTAATGAAACAAGCAAGAATGGAAACAAAAATGAAAATGTTGAAGTGAAGGACATAGCTGAGGATAAAGAATTGAAAGGAGGAATTGATACGGAGAAAGAAAGTAAAGAATCAGGGAGATTGATTTCAAAAGAATCGCCTAATCGATATTTTTCGTCAAGGAAAGATGAGGATGTTGAAGGAATTACTTCTGAGAAGTCTGAATATTATTCTCCTTGTGTTAAATCAGGGAAGGAGAGCTTCTTCAATGATGGCGTTGTTAAATCGGATGATGCTGTTGTAGGTGAAACATTGGTTCAGGAAACAAAACAAGGTGAAGCATCAGTTCAGGAAACAAAACAGGGTGAAACATTGGTTCAGGAAACAAAACAACAAACAGAAAAAAAAGGTTGGTAAAAACTTATCGCAATACAGTTCCAATGAAAATCCTGAAGAATTTTCTTTACCTATTCTGATAGCAATTTTTCATGTGCAGGAGAACCTGAAATTGAGAAGAAAAAGGATATGGCTAAGGAAGAAAAAATAGGTACAAGTACTGAACCACAAGTTCCAAGTCCTGATGAAGACAAGAAACAGAATGCCAAGGAGGTAATTGCATGCTGTAAATGTAATATTACTCGTAGAGGAAATTGAAAGGTGCTTAAATAGCTCTATTTTATGCAGGGAAAATTGGCAGTTTCACCAAGCCAGGATCTGAAGACAAAAGTGAAGGAGACATCAAAATAACATGAATGAGGAAGCTTAGAATGCTCATCTTTGCTATCAAATTTATGGCAGCGTAGTGTTTTAGCGAAAATGTAATTCACACGAACTGCAATTTGTGGATGAGCTAAGAACCAATTGTTGTAGTTTATTTTTTATATGGTATATGATTTGTGGTGTAACTATTCTCTTCTCATTTTCAGCAAAAATAATTGCTCAATCTCAATACAAATATGCTTGGATAATGGTAGAAAAAAAGGCAAAAATACTGAGTAACAAATGGAAGATCTTCTCTGGCATAATATAAAGTAACAAATGCAACATCCTCTGTAGGCAACCCGCCGGGCAAGTTTATAATGGCTAGGATCAATAACTTTAAAGTTGGAGTTTAAAAGTCAAATATAATTTTATAAGAGATCTAATGCATCAGAAAGTAGAACTGAAATAAAGACTAGTTGATAGAACTGACGCCAGTTCAAAGAACATTAGTATTAATAGATAAATAAATTTCGCTTTTTGGCGAATCCAGAAGAGCACCAATGAATGTATGTGGAATCCTTTGACAACATGGTATCTGTCATCATATTAACAAGATTAAAAATGTACAAGGGTTGTATCTATATACACATTTTCTCCCCATCCAGGCCTATAAGAATATTCACTAAACATTCCAGGAAGGGCTCCAAATAATGAAGATTTAACTCAATTTCAGAGAAAATCCACCGACAAAAAATCATGTTCTCGTGCAAATAATGTTCTAAACATTGTCAATCCCACCATCGGTCCCAGTTTTCAGTTTCAGACTAGGAGAGACAAGATCTCTGGACAAAACGATATTTCCTTTCGTATCTGCCTTGCTATATTTCTTTACATGAGAATCCATCACAATTCCACAAGATCTCCATGTCTTTCCCATCAAATCAACACCATAGTAATGTAAATGATCTGAAATGCTGGTCCCACTCACCGACCTGCAAAAATAACGCAAGGTGAATTTATTGATACTAGAATATAGGTTTCACAAAGCCCCATTTTCTAGTGATATCAAAGAATTAAAACTCAAATAAGTTTCAACATCTCAATAGATTATAAGAACATGAGCAGAAAGGCTCACCTGCTACAGGTTGGGTCTTCACCAGTGCCATCACAGACCTTCTCCACTGTGTAGACCAGACTTCCCAGTCCAATGTTATACAGCCAAACCTGCAAATAAATGAAAGTGTATTTGGCTTATTTTAGTTCCAATTACCAATGCATAAGCATAATGTTACTCACATGTCATTCATCAACTACACATGGAATCATTACCTCTCTTGGGAAGTGGTGGTATGTTTTTTGAGGGAAATAACTATAATATGGAGGCAAATGAGGCACAATATCATGATCATGTGTGACTCGAATTGTGTTCGGCACAAGTTTTCTATAATAAGATGCAAAAACAGCATTGCCGATACGAGGTTGTCCAAATGTCATAACCACAACATTCTTGGCTTCATGATTAACCTGAGAATAAACAAAATTTTCATTCAATATAACTTCTATACGTCAAAACCACGCTTGCAGAATATAAGAATCTTATCAAAGGAAACGTCTGACAAACTAGAGACGTGATTTCAATTGTATCTAGAGGTGGTTAAGTTTGATTACAGTTAGATCAAGTCCACAGAAGGCAGCCATCGCCCCTCCCATTGAATGCCCTGTCACCATTATGTCAAGATCTCCATAATAATACATTGCTCTTCTGACAGCATTTAGAATTCCAGGGCGTAATGTTGTGTTATGGTAAGCAGAATAAAATCCATGGTGAACCTGAAACAATACAACAGAGGAAGAATGGCAACTATTAGTTATAAAAAAGAATTGATTGACATATTCAGAAAACTTTCAGCAATACAGACCATTGCATCAGGCATGCCAGGGTAATTTAAATCAAGCTGTTGCCAGAATAAGTCTTCCACCCAATTCTGTATGCTGCAGAAATGAAGTGAATCCATTAGCAATAAGCTAAGAAAATTTACGAACTATAATGATCTCCACAAACGTTTATTCATAAGGGAGACAAAACCTATTGTCTTTTCCCACTTAATGTGACCTTACAAATAAATTTATATAAGATTTATGATTCAACAAGCACCACAATCTGGACTTAGCACATAGTTATGCAAAGGACAAGAAGGGCACTACATGAGGATAATCATATGCCAATGACTTGTATTTGGATTTTGGTCATCAGATAACTTGAGGAATAAACAGGAATAACTCTGATTATTAAGCCTTTCCACTTTCTAAAGAATTCAATGAACCATTAACCTGTCAAGTATGAGGATGCTTCTCAAATATAATATGCACATGATATGTAGACTTGGAAGTCATATATTTGCATATGCGCACCTTTGGAAGTTAACTTAGCAACCTAGGTTGAGTGAATTGTAAACCTAATTAAGCCAGTGGAATATGCACTTATATATACCTGTGTTCCTGAGTTCCTCGAAACGCAATAACAACAGCATTAAGATTCTTTGCCACACCGACAAATGCCTATTGGAGATGATAACAATAATGTCAGTATATATGGAGTAACATACTACCATCAGTCATATTAGCAGTTAACATTTTTAGTTAATACAGTAGGACAAGCACGAGGAATGCACCTGTAAGCAATGCTCAACATCAACAATCAGCTCTATAATCTCAAATCCCTGATCCCATTCAAAAGCATCATTAAGCCTCTTAATTAGAATGAAAAAACTAAATTAACTGAGCAAGAGAAGCCAGAAATATTTATTATATTAATCAAAATACCTCAGTTAAATCATTAAAAAATAAATAAATACCTCAGTTAAATCACAACATCTTGAACATGTCCAAGTAAACAGCTCTGTCAAATCTGACATATAAACCTGCAAGTTCAAATCTCATTTCAGTAGCTGAAGAATTTTATTCAAAACCTATCCACTATTAAAAAAAAAGGGGCAAATAGTTGGAACGACACAGGGTTTAAAGGTCACGTCCTACACAGTTTCAAGTTTGACATTACAAGGAACTTACTGCAGAAGCATATTCCACCAATATTGTAGCAAGAGTGTGATTATAAGCAGGCAGATGATGATCCACGTGCTCGTGCTTGATCTTGAATTCTGCAGCCGAGAAACAAACTTATGTTCAAACACAAGTTCCACATTATTCAACAGAAGTACATATTATCTTACACTTACAGATATATTCGTAAGCGTTCGTGCAAAAGAATAAAAACATTACTCCTTTCCCTTAGGTTTTCACAAAAACAAAAGTTATGTTTTATTGAGCAGAATCCCACTAAAATCATCAAACCTCACGCAAAGGATACAAAATTCTCTAAATCTCCTTAAAACTTACATCCATAACTGTATCATAGAGGCGAAACACTCAATCCAGTAAAAAAATTTTACAATTGCAGCTCTCTTAATCTCATTCTAAGAACCTAAAATCTGCAATTACTAATTAACTCATAAATCAGAATCATAATAATAATAATAATAATAAATTAACAGATTAAGACTGAAGCATCACCTCTTCCACTAGATGAATCAAATAATAGACATACAAATAATGCCAGTATCAATAAACACCTTCTACCTCCCATGCTCTGCACCACCACCGCAACAACAACAGCAACCAAAATTAATAATTGTAATTCCCAATCTAATAACTCATAAAGAAACGAAACAGCTAACCCAACCTACCTCAGGAAGCCTGCCACTGCAAGCACCGAAATACCAGAGGCTATGGTTCTGTATCGCCGTCCGGTTGACTATACGGCGTCGTATTGACTCTGCAACGGTCGTTCTCCAGAGCTAATGATAATTATTAGGTAGATAGGATTGATTGATGGAATGCACGGAGCAGAGAGGGAAAAGTAAAACAAAGAAAACTTGTTTTTTTTTATTTTGTCTGGTTTTTGTTGATTACCCGTACTGCCCCCCACTTGTGTGTCATTGAAGTTCAGTTGTTCGTTTTCTTTGAAGGATGTTTTGGTGAATTCGATAGGATTCTACGAGGGTGTTTTTGTAAGTTGGTTTTCTTTTTTTTGTAGCGTGTTGGAACCGTAGAACTGTAGAAGGATGATGATGTTAATGTTTTAATTTTTAAAATGGGGATTATTGCTAGATGAGTCGTGCCTAATCCTATTCCGCGGTGGATTCTTGTATTTTCTTTTGCCACGTGGATCTTTGTATTTGCTACATTGTAATAGGAAAATTTGCCATCTATTTGGAATTTTTAGTTTCTGTTTTTTTAATCAAACTTCTAGTTTTTGTTAGCTAAGTGTTTAAGTTATTTTGTTTTCAATTATTATATCGTAATATAAGGAATTGTATTTTTAGTTTTTTATTATTTTAATATTTAATGATCATTTTTTATATTAATTGAATGTATATTTCTTTAAAAATTTAAAAATATTATAATCTATATGCAAAAGTAAAATTCATAAACCCATATAGATTCTTCTCGAATACTTCAATGATATGTAATTTTAATATATATATAATAAAAAATTTAAATAAGTTTCCGTATAAAATCATTTGTTCTCTCTTCTCTCTCGATTATCCTATTACTGTTTGCCCATTTTTCTCATTTGGCTCTAGACCAAATTTTGGCCATTTTTACTAAAAATTGATCTTTCACTTTATTTTTTTCCTTTTTTTTCTTTAGTTTCAATCAAAATAAAAGTAATTTGCTTAGCTTTAAGGTTAAATTCCTCTTTTGTTCATTATTTTTGTGATGCTTTTGCTATTTCTCCATGATATCTTTTTGGATTCAAGAGGAAGAGTTTATTTTTTACTCTATATTGAAGAAGAAGAAGACCTCCTATTTTTTTGAAGAATTTCTTGATATGGTCTACTTATATTTTAAGAGTTTTTTTGTGACTTATAAATTGGGTTTTGACACACTCATTATTTCGCTGAGGATGATGAAACACTTTCCATATCAGGTTTAGATTTTCTCTTTTATCAACCTACAAATTTTCTTGACGTAGCATCGATGTATCAGTATTATTGTAACTTTTTATAAGTTCTCCATTATTATTGTCTTCTTTTTTTCTTTATGTTTCAAGTTAAGGTAAGATTTTCTATGATTTTTTTTAATGTATTTTTATTTCTGTTTCAAAAATCTTATTATTTTTTCCTTATAATGCCCTTTATGAATTAATAATATATATATATATATTATTGTGGCCAAAAAAATTTAAATACTCAAATGACCAAAACTTTAAAAATAAAGTTCATATAGCATTTTTGTAGTTTTTCCTATTTATTAGTATTTTTCTGTAAAAAAAAAAAATTGCAACGACATCGTTTCTTGGCGATTGCGTACATTTGTGTGTGAAAATCAGATGTGCTTGTTGCTGCAGTCACTTTGTAGTCAAGAAGCAGCCATGGAAGCGCTCACACACCAAGCTTTTCCTTCTTTATCCTCATTGTGTCTCTGCTCTCAAAACGCAAACTATTCGAGGCACCAACTCTTTTTCATCCCCTCTAAACTCTCAAGACCATGTTTTTCTCTTTTCACTGCTCATTCAACTCCCATCTCTCACTCCTCGCCCTCCATTTTCCTTCCCTTCTTAGAAAAACAACACCGACCCAATTCACAAATCCATCACCAGCAAGAAGAAGAAGAACAACAACAACAACAAGAGAAAAATGATGACGGCAATGATTCTGTAGTTAAAGATCCGATGGTTGAATTCTTTAAGTCTCGCATTTCAACTACGCAAGACCCACCCCACGAAGGCAAATTCTCACTCCAAAAGAACCGCCGCACTTCTTGGCGGCTCGCGCCTGACTTCGATTCCGATACTGGACCTGAACCTGAACCTGAAATTGAACGTCTTTCTAAAAGCCAACTGTTGGGTTCTTCTTCAAACTCGGATTCAGTTCCTTTGATTGTGAGGGAAATTTTGAATCTTGCAAGGGAATTACCTGAGAATACTACATTAGGAGAGCAATTGGGTCATTTTCGAGGGAGGATTAGTAAAGAAGAGTGTGTGAAGGTATTGGAATTGATGGGTGAAGAGGGTTTGATTAGTTGTTGTTTATATTTTTTTGAGTGGATGCGATTACATGAGCCATTTCTTGTTACTTCTCGTTCTTGCACTGTTCTTTTTCCTATACTGGGAAGGGCAGGTTTGGGTGACAAGTTGATGGTTTTGTTTGCGAATTTGCCTCAGAATAAGGAGTTTAGAGATGTTCATGTTTATAATGCTACTCTTTCTGGCCTTCTTTCTTGTGGGAGGTATGAGGTTCTTCACATATATGAAGTTTAATTTATCTTATTAGCTATTATAAGGGCATTCCTTCAATTTTTTCTTGCAGAACACATATGAAGTTGTTTGTTGTTGGCTGTTGTTTTTACTACATCAAAATTGCTGAGAACAAAATATTGTGTTCTGTCTGTGCATTTTAGGCTCCGTGAATTCTTAAACAAGTATAAGCCGTGCCATGTATCACTAGTCAAATTGATCAATCTGTTCTAGTGTTTGATTTTCCTTGTGAAAGGTGCATGTATAATGATAAACTATCTACATTTGTCTTTATTTTCCAATTACCTCCTCCACTTAGTTTGATCTTTGAAGTCATTTATTGTGCAGCTTATTGTTACCTAATCTCATCATTATCTAAAAGCACATCTGTTACTAAAGCAATTATGCATCTCGTTTGGTTTTCCATATAGCATAAATAATTTCATTCTATTTTCTTTTGGGTGTTCATTACTGATTTATTCGCATATATCAGGTACAATGATGCTTGTAAGGTGTATGAGGCCATGGAAGCAAATAATGTCTCCCCAGACCATGTGACATGTTCTGTAATGATTACAGCCATGAGAAAAAATGGCCGTAGTGCCAAAGAAGCTTGGGAGTTCTTTGAGAAAATGAATAGGAAAGGAGTCAAATGGAGTCCAGAAATCCTGGGTGCTCTTGTAAAGTCGTTTTGTGATGAGGGTCTGAAGAATGAAGCCCTAATTATCCAAGTAGAAATGGCAAGGAAAGGGGTCTTTTCAAATGCTATTGTGTATAACACGCTAATGGATGCTTATAATAAATCCAACCAAATTGAAGAAGTTGAAGGTATATTTGCTGAGATGAAAGCTACAGGAATTAAGCCTACATCTGCTACCTTCAACATTCTTATGGATGCATACAGCAGAAGAATGCAACCTGAGATAGTTGAGAAATTGCTGCTAGAAATGCAGGACGCGAGTTTACAGCCTGATGCCAGGTCATATACCTGCCTAATAAGTGCATATGGGAGGCAGAAGAAAATGAGTGACATGGCTGCAGATGCATTCTTGAGAATGAGGAAAGTTGGTATAAAACCTACTTCGCATTCTTATACAGCTCTTATCCATGCATATTCAGTCAGTGGTTGGCATGAGAAAGCTTATACTGCATTTGAGAATATGCAAAGAGAAGGAATCAAACCCTCTGTAGAAACCTATACAGCTCTACTGGATGCATATAGGCGTTCTGGTGACACCCAAACACTAATGAGGATTTGGAAATTGATGATGAGTGAAAAGGTCGAAGGGACGAGGGTGACATTTAACATTCTTCTTGATGGTTTTGCTAAACAAGGTCGCTATGTGGAAGCAAGGGATGTGATATCTGAATTTGGGAAGTTAGGCATGCAGCCAACAGTAATGATGTATAATATGCTGATGAATGCATATGCAAGGGGAGGGCAACACTCAAAGTTGCCACAATTATTGAAAGAAATGGAACATCTTGATCTAAAACCTGATTCTATTACTTACTTGACCATGATCTATGCATACATTCGTGTTCGTGATTTCAAGAGGGCGTTTTTCTATCACAAGGTCATGGTGAAAAGTGGACGAGTGCCTGATGCCAAGTCTTATGAAAAGCTAAGGGCAATATTGGAGGCAAAAGCTAAAATAAAGAACAGGAAGGACAGGAGTGCCATACTTGGCATAATTAATAGCCGAATGGGTCAGCTGAAAGTTAAGAAGAAAGGGAAGAAAGACGAGTTCTGGAAGAAGAGCAGGAGAAAGCATCCAAGAATACATAATGCTGCACGGGAGTCATGATGGATGATGATTATGCCCTCTTATGAGCACAATAATACAAGAAAACACAGTTAACCTACATTGCATTGCTGCCTAAATGATTTGTAACAACCTGTTCTGCATCTGTTTCTATTGTATGAAGGGTCAGTCACAGGTGCTCAGTTGCAAATGCGAGAACAGACAAAGCAGCTATCCCCATTAACGTTGTCATGTTGAAATGCTTCAGCAGTCTGTTATTCTTGTATGCAACACGACAACATTACCAGGCTACCATGGATCATGTAGTGGTGATGATGTTATAGTCAAGACAAGTCTCTCTTCCCTCCTCAAAGTGTAAAATTTCCATTGTTTCCAAATACCCTTCAACCGTTGTTGTAACATTAGAACAAAATTTATGAACATCTAACTAATTGCTCCTCTCTTTGTTGTTGTCTGTCTTTAGGACTTGTTTTATCGAACGAACGTACTGGGCAAACAAATTCAACCGTGGACTGGGCTGGGCTGGGCTGGGCCTAGGTTAACCCGGTACTGAACCGCCGAGTCACAGGGCTAATTAGTTCCACATACCGGCGGGAAATGACATTTGCGCTGAAATGAAAAGGCGGGAACTAAATTTCACTGCACTCCAGACCCGAGTAAAAAAAAGCCCAAAATTGATCTTAAAAAACCGGAATACATATAAATACCAAAGTAATAAAATCCCTCCATTGTACCCCTCTCCTCATTTTTATTCGAGACAAGTCCCATTAAAACACTTTCTCTCTCACGCTTTTTCTTTTCAAAATCGAAAAATAGAAAACCCTCGATCTGCTAAGTACCATGGCGAAACCCTCGAAGCAACAGCTTTCGTCCGACGAAGCTTTATCCGACGGCTCCGATTCATCGTCGGAAGAGCAAGTCAATGAGCAGATCAACGAGGAGGAGGACGAGGAAGAGCTTGAAGCTGTTGCTCGCTCTGCTGATTCCGACGACGATGAAGCCGTCGCCGCCGTTAACTCCGACTCTGAGGAGGCTGACGAGGTAACGTAGTTCATTTCGTCTAAGGTTTTATTGCTTTATCTAAGGAAACAAAAAAATAAAGTGGATCTACTGCTTAGGGTTTTTTTATCAGGCTTCTAATTGTGGAGGTGTAATCGAAGTGTATATGTAATTTGTCTTGCAGGATGAAAACAACAATGAAATCAGCAAGCGTGAAAAGGAAAGGCTTAAAGAAATGCAGAAATTGAAGAAACAGAAGATTCAAGAGATATTGGATGCGCAAAATGCTGCTATTGATGCAGATATGGTGAGTTTGTTTCCTTACATTATCACTACTGATTATGTACTTGTTGCTCTTTATGTGCATTGGAAAAGGTTTGTGCATGTTTTCTGATTTTTAAGGTTAATTGCAGAATAACAGAGGAAAAGGGCGCTTGAAGTATTTGCTGCAGCAAACTGAGTTGTTTGCTCATTTTGCTAAACCTGATCATTCTGCCTCGCAGAAG
Source organism: Mallotus japonicus (assembly GCA_949634005.1). Taxonomy (NCBI): domain Eukaryota; kingdom Viridiplantae; phylum Streptophyta; class Magnoliopsida; order Malpighiales; family Euphorbiaceae; genus Mallotus; species Mallotus japonicus. The sequence goes on from CATIWK010107860.1 coordinate 12,197, forward strand.
AAAATAAAGGGAAGGTATGGCTTGTGTTGTGTAGTGTTGCTTGCAGGTGCAACACTGTGCTTTTTTTTTTCCTGGCCTCCTATGGAAATTGATTCTGTGTTCTTCCCTGGTTCATTTTAGTAATGACTTCTTCATGTGGCTTCTCTAGGGGTCGACATGCATCCAAACTAACTGAAGAGGAAGAAGATGAAGAATATCTGAAAGAGGAGGAAGATGGTCTATCAGGAGCAGGAAACACGCGGCTGGTGGCACAACCCTCTTGTAAGTGCTTTTTCGGGTCTTTTTCATTTGTGCTTGTGCATTTTTTGCATTAGTGGGCTTTGTTTTACTGCATACTACTGTAGATAGTTTATTTGTGATCCCTTATTGAAATTGATTGAACATTCTTTTGTTAACTTGCCCAAATGTTCTTCGCAAGATACATTGGTTTCTAGCCAGTGAGACTCTTTAATTTGAGTGTTTACATTTAAATCTGATGTTTCTATTTCAGCCATTACTTAGTTTTGGAAGCTGATATTTCTTTATTTTATTTACTTTCTGCAGGTATTCAAGGAAAGATGAGGGACTACCAACTTGCTGGTTTAAACTGGCTTATAAGACTCTATGAAAATGGCATAAACGGAATCCTTGCTGATGAAATGGTATGTTATAAAAACATGCTTTTGTTACAGAATAAGTTAAATGCACTTATATACCTTGCTTCATTATTTTGGGTCATAGGTGACAGGTATATGTAGTTTGTAATATTTATGATGAAAAATCCTTTGTTCTGCGATATAGGGTCTTGGTAAAACATTACAAACCATCTCCTTATTGGGTTACCTGCACGAGTTTAGAGGAATAACTGGTCCTCATATGGTTGTTGCTCCAAAGTCTACACTTGGTAATTGGATGAATGAAATTCGTCGTTTTTGTCCAATTCTTCGTGCTGTAAAATTTCTTGGCAATCCTGATGAGAGGGTAAGTTACTGAAATTATTCTTGATAGCATAATTCTTTGTTGCATATTTTATTTTTCTTTCAAGTTAAATTTTGTTTGTTATTTTGTCACTATTGTGGCAGTTAGATCTAACATTATGTTGATTTCTTCTATGGCAGAGACATATACGTGAGGAATTGCTGGTTGCAGGAAAGTTTGATGTTTGCGTTACAAGTTTTGAAATGGCCATCAAAGAGAAGTCTGCTTTGCGTCGCTTTAGCTGGCGCTATATAATCATTGATGAAGCCCATCGAATTAAGAATGAGAATTCTCTTCTTTCAAAAACCATGAGACTATATAATACCAATTACCGTCTCCTCATTACTGGTACTCCTCTTCAGGTATTTATTCAACTCTTTAATCTCATGGAAATTTGTGAAGTCAGCATGTAAGAGAACTTGTCAGCTGCTGACATGTTTTTATCTGTGCTGTATGCTGGAAGAGGTTTAAATTAGGCCCGCATAAAGCTGGTTATTGATTGATTGCTTTATATATCTGTTTTCATTTGTTCTCTTCTGTATAAATCTCATTACATATTGTGGTGTGCAGAACAATCTACATGAACTCTGGTCTCTCCTGAACTTTTTATTGCCAGAGATTTTTAGTTCGGCAGAAACTTTTGATGAATGGTTTCAAATTTCTGGTGACAATGATCAGCAAGAGGTTGTTCAGCAACTGCACAAGG
>CATIWK010107966.1:0-49296 GCA_949634005.1 Mallotus japonicus
ATTAATTTTGGTTAAATTAAGAGTTTTAATTGATATTAATAAATATTTCTTTGTTTTGACGGAAAATCTAGAAAGGAATTCCTAAATAATCAAGGACTGGTGCGACATGGTTTCAGGCACCACATGATGGAAGCTGTGTCTCCAGACACGGTTTCAGACACGGGATGATGCAAGCCGTGCGCCAATCTGTGCAAACTAAAGAATCACGAGAAAGTCAGCATGGCTTGAGACACGACATGATGGAAGCCGTGTCTCCTTCTGGACCTGAAGCAAGAGTAACACGGTTTGAGGCACGACATGATACAAGTCATGCCGTAAAATGAAGGACGTGACACCACTTCCATCATCCCGTGCATGAAACCATGTCAAGCAGAAAAAAAACTTCCTTTTTGAGAATTCAGGTGCAACTATGTTTCCCATGAGACCTAGCTTGTAAAAGGGAATACAAGGGAGTTTTTAAGGGATCGAATCCCATCTAACCCCATCCAATTCCATTCCATTCACTTCCATTCATATTTTGAAGACACAAACAAGTACTCAATGAAGATCGAAGATTGAAGGAGTTGTGCAAGAATCAAGAACAACAATAATTATTTCTTCTTCTTCATCTTTTGCTCTTTTTATCATGTTTGTGTTTGTTGCCACAACTATGAGTGGCTAATTTCTCTTTAGGGTTTGGATTTGCGCAGCTAGTCTATTACTTGTTTGGATTATTGTTTCCTTTTAATGAATTAATTTTCAGTCAATTTTATGAGTTGTGCTTTATGTTTTGTATTCAATTAAGGGCCCAATTGTTTGCATGTTTGTGGATGGATTAGAGACAACGAAAGTTGCATAATTTATCAGCTCATAGACTTGTAAAGCTTAGGAACCTCGATCACAAAAGTAGACGAATCCTTTGGGGAGTAATAGATCACTAAGGAACTTAATGAACCCTAGTTAATTGACGTGACCATGAAAATAGGTTGTAATTAACTTTGGTATTCTTAGATGAACTCGAAAGAGACTATAGGTAATTTGAGTGGTTTACCCTTGACTGAGTTAATGAATTGAATTGTGAAAAGATCCTGTAATCCAAGTAATAGCTAGTGAAACAAATCTGAACTCTAGCTTTTTAATCATTGAATTTTAAATAGAATTATTTCAGATTTAAGTTTTCTTTTCGTGTTAGTTGATTTATCATTACAATTATTCTATTTTGTTAGATTGTGGAAGTAAAATTAGGGCTAGTACTTGGTATCAATCTCCTCGTGGGAACGATACTCATATTCATCACTTTACTATTTGTTGCGAACAGTGCACTTGCAGAATTTGCCTAACAAAAATGCTTTAGATGGGTCAAGATTTATCTTCCTCATGTCAAGAAAAATTAATTTGCAGAATTTATAATCTTTTTATTGTCGTTGATGATCCTTATTGCCTAACTACTTTGGGAAAACATGTATGTCTTTACTGTCGGATTATATTCCTCATCCACCACCACCACTACTAGTGCCACTAGTAGTGCAGCTAGGCCTCCAAAGCATCACTTGGTTCTATCTTGCTTTTTCATTGTCCTTGATTATTTTACTAATTGTTGTAATTCTGTTGCTCAAGAAATAAAAATAAAAAATTATTGTACATTCTCATTAATAGTTTGAATTCTCAAATATAAATTCGAGGTATGTAACCGTTTATTTGTAAATTTAATTTCTGTTTGAAAAAGTTTATTATATATGTTTAATTAATAGTTTGAATTCTCAAATATAAAATTTGAACTGTACAACACAATGACACAATCAACATATAGAGAGGTGAGGAATAAGTCGCTTGTTTTCAAGTTCAGGATCTAGCTGTGCTGACATCTCCAAAAAAATTTTGTGCTCTTGGTATAAAATGAAAGATTGTGAGATGTTCAGGGATTTTTCTTCATCAGATTCAGTAACTACATATCTATCCCACAAAATCTATAACGAATTATTGCAATTTATCACAGTATCAATTGATCCACAATCAAGACAAGTTGGAACCAAAAAATAAAAAGTTGAAATAAATAAATTTGCAATCTCACTCTTACGTAACATCTATAAATTTGTAATGTTGATTAGGATTGGAATAAAATATATATATATATAGGGTAGATAAAGGATCGAACTCTTGACCCATATATATTTTGAAAAATAAAATTATACCATTCGACAAGAAATCAATCAAATTGTATATTATAACATTCCTTTTAAAAAAAATCATAAAAAGAAACATCAATTGCACATGAATATTCTTCTTAATTATGTGCAACTAGATAAGACTATCAATCATTTTGTTCTTTCAGATTTTTTAATATCTTCAGGAACCAATAGATCAAAGCCACACTCTCTCTATTTATTATTTTTTTAATAATTACAAGCCTTTTTCTTTTCCAGGTAGCCCTCAGTTGAGGATTAAAAAAAAAGCCACAAAGTTTTTTCTAAATAAAATTTATTGGAATGCATATATTTTTTCAATTAGTTTCAGGCCAAAAGTTCTCGTGCTCTTAAAATTAAACTAATATATGATTATATATTTGTAAATCAAACTAACACATGACATAATATATAATTGTTTGGTTGCCTAGAAAGCAATATCAGTTTCCTCTGACTGATCTAGTATGTTACTCCTGTTTGGTTTTGTGCTACATTATTTTCAGGGCTTAGGAAAAATTGGCAGATCGAGGGGAAGATGACTGAACATCTTAGCGGATGAAGATCAGACTACAGAGAACGTTATCAATTGAAGCTAAATAAAAATTCGAAGCATTAAATAAAGATTATACAAGACTTTATTCACTTATATTTTATTATGCATCATTGAAGAAGAAGTTTATTTATATATTTAAATTATTACATGTGCAGTGTACATATAATTAAATATATATTTATATAATTTTATAATTAGTGAGAGACTTTTACTAGTTTTATAATTTTTTCAAATTATACATTATTAATGTTTAATTTTAAAGTTTACATTTGCAGGGGTGAGAGAACAGTATCCACTATACAGCTCTTTAAATTTATACCAATAATTAATAAATAATATTTTATTCAACCATTTAAAATTAAATTTTGGATTCAATTATCAATTTACTATTTATGTTAATAAATAAAATTAATCATTTTTTTAAAATGTATATCACGTGATTTTAAAGTTTTTAAAATTTAAGAAAAAAATTTTAAAAAATTATTTTGCAGGTTTAAAAATTTTAAAACTTTATAATTATATATATATAATCAATTTTATTTGTTAGTTAACTGTTAGAATTAATTTTTTTTAAATTTATAGGACTTAATTGTATTAAAAAAAGTTATAAGACTTGATTATACTCACTAAAATTCAATTTCATCTAAATTACAAAGAGCAGCTCCAATTTGATAAAAAAAAATAAATGAAAAAATTCAATGTAGGGATATAATTTGTACCTTTGGCCATCTGTATTTGCAAGAAGCTTCTTGCTTCAGCATACATATGTAAGGGAGCTTTTGCGATCAATTCACGTGAAATATCCAAGAATTCTCTTTTTCTTTTGTAGCTTTTCGTGATTATAAGCCAAAACCATCCATCCTGTTCAAGAATTTGCTTGACCACTTTCAAAAGATGCATCGCAAACACAGAGATATATATATATATATATATATATTTTTGGGCAATAGAGATATATATATATTCATATACAAGAAAAGGAATTTTCGGTTGCCAAGAAAATCACAACACCAGTTCTAAATATCATTTGTTTACTATTTATTCGTTTTTGGTTTTATGCATTTCAGGAAATGGCGGACAAGAAGAGTATGATAAAATATTGTACAGAACGAAGATTGCAAAATGAAGATCAAGCTAAAATCAAAGGACGTGTATATATTGGAATCTAGCAGTACTGCTAGATAACCTGTTAGTTCATTTGAAATGTAATTCCAGAAAAAAAACACTAATTGGAACTTTATTTAATTTAAAAGGTCAAATTATTAGGTGAAAATATTTAATTAATATATAAAATCGTAGATTTTTAACAAGCCAAATACATTTAAATCTTTATTTATACTCCCTCCGTTCCAAACTAATTGTCTCTTTTTCAAATAAAAAAAATTTCAAACTAATTGTCACTTTTATATATCCAATGCAACATTAATTTTTATTTCCTATTTTATCCTTATGTTACCCTTATCTAATTGGTTTTGTAAAATTCAATAAGTTTTGAATATATGTAGAGAAGGGTAATTTAATCTCATTTAACTATTTTATAAGCTTATTAAATGTTTTCTTAATTTAAGTGAAATATTAAAAAGAGACAATTAGTTTGGAACGGAGAGAGTAATGTTTTAATAAAAGATCATGAAAGAATTTTACATACCTATTTTAGATATCAGATTTAATTGTATGGATAATATATATGTAGATTAAATTTTCATTTATAAAAAATTATAAAATGCAAGCAAACACATACAACCTTGTAATTATCATCATGGGATTAGAAGACAAACAAATGATGGATAATCCCATCTGATTGCACCTAATTAAGAAGAATATTCATGTGCAAATTTTTCTTTATATTATTATTATTATTATTTTGAAAAAAGGAAATATGATAATTTACAATTTGATTAATGTTGAAAACTACTCTTTGTTACTCCGATCCTAACGAACATTACAAAATTTATGTGCACATATATAGATATTATGTGAGGGTGAGACTGTACATTTATTTATTCCAACTTTTATTGTTCCAACTTATCTTGATTTTGGATCAATTGATACTGTAATAAATTGCAATAATTCGTTATAAATTTCTTGGAAATGTCAACGTAAATCCAGACCCTTAGGCTGTGTAATTAAGAGACTTCTTCCTTATTTCTCAATGTTAATTGTGTCATTATGTTGTAGGTTTGGGAGGTCTTTCACCTGTTTAAATATAAGTAATTTGGGTGAAAACTATTGATTGGCAATGTCTAATATTTTTTTTATTTTTTTATTAATAGACTGTAAGTACTGATGGAGTACAAGGTAATTTTTTATTTTAAAATAAAAATTAATTTTATAAAATTAACGGCGATATGTTTCAAATTTTATATATTTTAAAATTTAAACTGTTAATTGAGAGTATACAATAATTTTTATTTTTTGAACTAACAAAATTACTAGCAATTAATAAAATTTCTCAGTATGATGAAAAAGCAAGAAGGAACCAAGTGATGCGCCTCGCTACACTACTAGCGGTGGTGGTGGTAGTAGGAGTGGATGAGGAATAGTCTAGCCAGTAAAAGACTTACATGTTTTCTCAGAATAGTTAGGCAATACGGATCATTAACAACAATAAAAACTAATTAATTAATTCTTCTTGACACGATGAAATGAAGTAATTGGAAGATACCTTTAAAGATATAATCTTGACTCATCTGAAGCATCTTGGAAATTATTGTTCTTTATCTTTAGTAAGAGGTGTGCACATGTGGTTTGTTTCCTCCATTAATTCAGGTGGACCGTGTGATAATCATTTCTACATTAATTGATTACATTAAAATAATCAATCATACATCAGTTAGGCATTTAAAGTTGAATGAATATTTCCATTTAATAGCTTGAATTTTTTGTATTGAATAAAGATTAAATGAACTAACAGCTTATACATCAGTATTGCTAGATTCCAATATATACATGTCCTTCGATTTTAGCTTGAGCTTCATGTTGCAATCTTCATTCTCTACGATACTCTTCCTGTTCTCACTGGCTCCAATTTCAACTTTTAATCACTAAACCAAATTTAAAAAAAAATTATTTGAATATTCAAATGAAATCTTTTTATAAAATGTTCATTTAACCTAAATATGTTGCATTAATAAGACTTTATTTGTAAATAAATTTTCATTTAAAAATTGAATGATTTTTTTAAATATAAAGATATATGTTTTTGTATTACACATCCAATCGTAGAGTACAATACTCTAATTGTCGATCAGAATTTCTTAATAAGGGGTTAGAGAATTGGTGTTGTTATTTTCTCAGCAACCAAACAACATTATGTTACGTGCTAGTTTGGTTCTACGAGCATGAGAACTTTTGGCCTTAAATTAATTGGAAAGATATGCATTCCAAGAAATTTTATCCAAAAAAGAAGTTGGTGCCTTTTCTTTTTTTTTCTTTTCCTGAACTGAGGGAAAAAATTGAATAAAAAAAATGCTCGCTGCTTTGATCTACTGATTCCTGAAGATAATATATAAATCTGGAAGAACAAATGATGGAGAATCTCTTCCAGTTGTGCTTTTTTTTCAAAGAAAAGGAGTGTACGTTGAATTGATTAGGACCACACATTATTTGTACGGCTTTAATAAAAATTATTTCAGAAAATTTATATACAGTTAAATATGAAATAGTTATCTGCATCTATATAGTGCAACGACATTTTATTTGGACATAAAGAGATGAAAATCAGGATTTGATCGTTATTCCCCTCAAAGCACGAAACTCTTGAGTTTAACTTTAAAAAAAATAAGTAAATAACATGACTCTACATTTTATTGATTCCAACTTATCTTGATTTTGGTTCCAACTTATCTTGATTGTGCGTCAATGTAGATACCATGGTAGTTGCAATAATCGTTATAGATTTTGTGGGATAAATGTGTAGTTGCTCAATCTGATCAAGAATTAAAAATTCCTGAACATTTCAGAATTTTCATTTTATATATGCCGAGAGGACAAAATTCTTGGAGATGTCAAACCCTTACGTCGCAAGAGGCTTCTTCCTTAACTCTCTCTCTGTTACTTGATTGTCTCACTCTATGTATTATACCATTTTGGGAGTTTTTCACTTGTTTAAATTTATGTTCTTCTTTAAACAGTTTAAATTTAAAACAGAATTACTGAAATATGGCACATAGAAAAGTGCTACATGTCACAAATTATATAATAGATATGTACATAGTCAAGATATACAGTGGCATCTATTCTACAGAGGCACACTATTTGGTATAAAGATCTTTTTGTTTTACAAGTAAAAATAAAATAAAACATACCAACAACCGGTCAGACCAATTGGCAGGGGTTGTTCCCGTTTAAACGAGGTCTAGAATTCAAGTCATGATGTATATATGCAGTTGCATTGAATTAGTTGTTGAAAAATTTTTGCCACTTTTACGGTCGTGAACTATGAATACCGGTGATTCACACTAAAAAAAATAAAATAAAATAGAACATTGTAAATTACTGTATTACCTAAGCATTCCACCATAGATTAAACCTGTTTGCTAGATTTAGTAATCTAGGATATGGTAAAACTCCATTTCCTCATAGCATATCTAACAAGCTCATCCAACTCTTCTTCGCTAATACTTCCATCGCCACTTGCGTCAGCGTGCTTGATGGCCATTCTAGCTCTCAAGCCACTCAATTTCAGATGTAGTTCTTTGAAGGCAGTCTTGAGTTCAATCCTGCTTAGCTTGCCATCTCCATTTGTGTCATATGTTTTAAGAATACCCTTCAATGTTAACTCTTCTGACACAGGGAAACGTACCTCTCTATGTAGCATCTAGTTGCTATTTCTTGGGAGAGTATATATGTGAATTAATCTTGCAAGTAACTGAAAATAAGCAAGTGTTATATATATATATATATGCATAAAGTATAGTAGTATATGGATAAAGCAACATGTAATTTAACTAAGAGATGCTTTAATTGCATGCTTTTCAAGCCCGCCTAACTCTTATATTAATTAATTATTGTTAATGGAAGTGAAAGTGTAATTCTTTAATGCTGGCGCTTTCTCAAGTAGTTAAATAACAGCAGTACTTAACAGCAATAAGCTGCCAATAATTCTTGAGCAAGGCTTATAAAAAAGTTTCAAGATAGCTTCAAGGCTTATGAAAAAGTTTCAAGATAGCTTCATGGAAGCTATTGCCTTACTGAGGAATCTTGGAGGTTGTTCTTTTCTCATCTGAATCGTCTCCACTTAATTTGTGACAGTACTTTTGTTACCACTTTAGTCCTTAGCAGCATAATCATTTACTTGAACTGCATATTCAGTTTCTTTTGTGGTTCTTCATGCTCTTAATTAGCACTAACTAGTTGAGTTCACCATGCTATCCTTTGACCAACATTTTTATGAAAGTTTAATCCAAAATATACAAATTTAAGGTTCTTGACAAGCCAAATACATTTGAATCTTACTCTATAGCATTTTGATAAGAGATCATTGAAGAATTTCATATAAACTTTCTAGATATCAAATTTAATTGTACGTGCAATGCACATGCGATGATTTAATATATAAATTAAAATTTTGTTCATAATACACTATAACACAAACAACCTGTAATTACAATCATGGGATTAGAAAACAAACAACAAGAGTTAATCTTTACACCACCACAATCATCAAATCAAACTCCTTCCAACTTCAATTGTTCCACAAAGCTTGGACAGTATCACAGTATACTTCTAATCTTCTATGCAGATTATCCAGCATCAATGTAACTTTTTTCTTTTGTCATGGGCCTGTAACTGGACTAGGCCCAGCCCAATATATATATATATATTTTTTTTTGAAAATAGCCTAAAATGAACTTAAATATGCTCAAAATCGAAGTGAGTGGCGTTTCGTTTCTAAATTTCTTTTGTTTCTCTGAAATGGAACCATCTAAACCCTCAAACCCTCTGTTATCTCTGTCCACATTCATTCACCAGCACTGTCTCCGGCTGGGCGCTGAGCTGTCCACTCGACTCGGCGACACAACTCGAGCCCTAACAGGCAACATCCCGCTGGGACTAAACAACAAGAGGCTGCTTCCGGCGCCGTTTTTCGCCTCTGTCTCGCAGCAGCAGCCGCCGAAGCAAGCTGTAGCTCTGAGCTCAGACCACGTAGCGAAAACACTTTCCGGCACGGCTGTTTACACAATTAGCAATTCGAATAATGAATTCGTGCTTATCTCTGATCCTGACGGAGCTAAGTCTATTAGCTTGCTCTGCTTTAGACAAGAAGATGCTGAAGCTTTTCTAGCTCAAGTTAGCAACAGTACTTATTTTGCAGAATTTTTTTTAAACTTTCTTTGCAATTTATTTATTTTGTTTCACTGTTTTGGTGAATTGATGAAAGGTTCGGTTGCGGAGAAGAGAATTGCGGAGTCAGGCTAAGATTGTGCCTATTACACTTGATCAGGTAAATTTTTTCTTTTAGGTTAACAGATATTTGCGTCCTCAGTTTAGTCTTTAAATGTGGGTGCTAAATGTGTGATTTTAAGCTATAGTAATAGCTTATTTCGTTTATAATTGTATTTTGAGTACTTTTTTTTTTTTGAATTGTTTTAGGTGTACATGTTGAAGGTGGAGGGAATTGCATTTCGGTTTTTACCTGATCCAGTTCAAATCAAGAATGCGATAGAGGTCAGTTCTTGTATCACATTATAAAAATTTTGCTCTATAAGAGAATTATAGCGCTTGTACAAGCTTTGATTTTCAGTTTCTTGTGTGGTTTTTTATCTTAGTTGTTACTTTTTTATGTAATATTATTGTTCTTTCTTTGTCTTCCTATGCTGTCTTTTATTTTTCTTTTGATGGATCATTGGACATTGCCTGTCCTAAGAAGCCTCATATTGGTACTCTAGTTGTGATGTATAGATAAGAGTAGGTAGGTATTTGTCTTGTAGGAACATTATACTACTCATGAGGTTTACAATCATGGACTGTGGAAGGAAGAACCTTTAACCAAAAGATAGCTTTGCTAGGACTTTTAAATGGTTGTTATGAAAGCAATTCATTTGTGTTGCATTTGTACGTGAAACAATCAGATATATATGATTTTACCAACTGAATTGAATTGCTCTAATTTTATGTAGTCTTTCATGTTTACCAGCTGAAATCTACCAAGGGTGGGTTCGATGGAGTTCCTGTTTTTCAGGTATGCTGCAGTTTGTCTTGGCTACTTGTCTTCACCAAAATTTATCTATTTCACTGTTAGCCACTGTTGTTGCGACTTCCTTTAATGATAACAATTTGATTTTAAGAATTTCAAACACCCTTTTCTAGGATGATTTTTAAAGTTTTCCCCAGCCTATGTGAATCATCAGCCACATTAAAAATGATATTGCTACTGTAAATGAAGATAATTCTTTCTCTTTCATGGTTTATGTTAGTTGCATTGCTATAATCATCTGGGACAGTATTCAAAGCCAGGGGCCATCTAAGTTGCCTGTATACCATCCATGGAAATATACTTATTTGTGCATGCAGATATAAAGTTGTGCCACATTTATGTTGTCTTATGAATTCTCCATCTGCAGTCAGACCTTCTAGTTGTGAAGAAGAAAAATAAGCGGTACTGCCCAATATATTTTCAGAAGGTGTGTTTAACCACTTGATTAGTTCCCTGTTGATGCAAATAAATTTTTTCAGCACATATCATTTATAAGGTATAAGGATGACTGCATTGATTACTGGATGTTTGCTTCTTACTAATGCAGGAAGATATAGAAAAAGAACTGTCAAAGGTTTCAAGGGCATCAAGAGGGCCTGACCTTTCCCAACATATCATGGTATCATACATGGCATCAGACACAAATATATGCCAGCACACTTTCATTAACACTCACACTTTCATTTTTTTTTTTTTTTGGTCATGCACAAGATCATATGTGTCTAAGGTATGTTTATATAGAGACAAACCAATATTTGGGTTCAGATACATACTGCAATTTGATTTAATCTATTTCAACAGGTAGGAAGTTTAGAGGACGTTCTGAGAAAAATGGAGGTAATGGATTTGATCAGAGAATTAATTTCCATTGGATAAAATAAAAGAAAATTGGAAGTTGATTTGTCTTCTTTGGTTTGATGTAGACAAGCAAAAAGAACTCGGGCTGGGAAGATCTGATTTTCATTCCACCTGGTAAAAGCCACTCGCAGCACATTCAAGAGTTGGCTAAGGTATGACTCATTGCCAGCATTACTCCAGTAGACCATGTGAAAGGGATCAAAAAGCAGCAAACATATTACATGCTTCCAGGCTCATGACAAAGCAGGTTGGCATTATAACTAAGCTAATTGCCCCCCTTTTTTCCTTCCTTTTTTCCTGTGCCTGCATTTACATTTAAGCTATTACACGATTCAAAATTTTTTCAGGATGTTGTCTGGATTAGGCTTGAGATATAAAGAAGAGATACAATGTTCTGTCAATTTGGAAAAGGAATAAAATAAGAGAATGGACTAACATTCAATTCAGTTAAAGAGATCATTGAATTGCAAAATTAAATGCTTGGCGTATAGGAACTTTCTGCTTTGTTGCATGGTGTCTGACTTTGAGACTATGATGACTAAGACACCATATGAATGGCAATCAACACAAAATGTTTGTGCCGTTCTCTATGATGTATCTGACCTGATATGTTTCGAATTGATAAATTTCCGTATGTTTTTGCGTACTGGGGTTTTTCAAGTCATCTTATTAGGCTTTTACCTACAACATTACTAAAATGGACTATTTTGGTGGGTGAGGGATTGTTTTATGCCATTATTCGGGTTGCTTCTCACTGAAATGGATAATGTTACTTCAGTTCCTAAATATTGTTTGTGCCTCTATTATGAACTTGTTGCCCTTGCGACTTCTGTGGTGGGTGGAAGGGGGATAGAGTATCATGAGTTATGCTTTTCAGTCTTTTTTTTCCCCTTGGGTCCGGATGTGGTAGCAATTAAGGATGGGAAGGAAAGTGAAGTGCGCCAACTCTTAAGTAGACGTGATGACTTGTCCTTTTTGCTATGCTTTTCTTTCTTCTTTTTGGTGTTAGTATTAACTTCAAATATAAACCTGGAAAACAGTAAAGGTGGTTTGTCTTGTTTGCCGCAAAAGACGAGGGGAAAAGACAAATGTGAATGTATGGTGATCCATCCGGTGAGAATCGAGCAGCAGCAATAACACCGTCCAATAACATAAAACTCCCAACCTATCCCCAAATCCCAATGGCCCAATCGAAATCCTAGCTTGGGTGACCATGGACCTGTTTTCTCAACTGAAGATTAGAGTAGTTGAAAATATGCATCTTGTTACATGCGGAGAAACACTTGTACATGGGATTGTTATTATCGCAATGCGATAATCTAGTCCAAAACAAGATCATGCCACACATACCTCCGGGGTGTATAATCGTTGTTTTATTCAAAACTGGGAAACTAAACTGCAGCATATTTCCCAAGTTAAAAACAAAGTAATTTACTTCGAAGAAAGCCAACAAATCCAGACAACAATGTCAAGGTTAGTATAACCCAACCAAAAGGCGTTGAATGATGATTCATCAAATGATCAATGTGCCTGTCCACGTGTTGTAGAATAGTAGCCCTATCGTAGGTAGGATTGACCACTCGATTCCTACAAGCAAGAAATGGTAAAACTAATAGCCCATCACTCTAATTAACAAATAGGCTTGAAAAAGGTTCTAAAATGATGATAGTTTACCATACCAAAGTGTTTGAAGCCGTGTAAAACATGAATCCTAATCATTTTTTATGAGTTGTTGTACACTGATGTCTGACCTAAATCCCTTTATCATATCATCAACTGGGATTTTTGGGATTTAAAAAAATATATATGTGGACATTATTATGATTATTCTAAATTAAAATAAGAAAAATAATTAACGGACAAAAGCGACATTTTCATTGCATGTAGGAAGTTGACGTCCTAACCAAATGGTTGTTGGCGGGCCTGCTTAGTTGCTGGTCCTAAAGATTCTTAGCGTACATACTAAAGCTTGCCTCGGCAAATTCTGTAATTACATCCCTACCCCTACTACTCAATTTTTTTTTTATTTCTAATGCCTTCAGCTTGTATCAAATTTATAGCAAAACAGCAATTTTTCACAGCAATCTAGCTTGCTATTTTCTTGCATGTCGAAATTCCTAAGTGGGTCTTAATAGTTATGGAGTAAATGGAAATGAAACTATAGGTTAAAATGTTGATGAGATATCAACCATGTTTTTTTTAAAAAATTTTATCTATAGACAGCAACCCTTTTTAGGTATAAAGTTAAGAAGTCAAAACCCAGGAACCACATTTCTTTTATTGGTGGGACATATTTTTAAGATCAACCGAAATTGAACTATATTAGTGGTCCAAACTTAATTATATGCCCAAAAAGAGAACTAAAGAGGGGCATATTAGGAAGTTTTAATAGATAATCTAGAATTATTTGGCACCAACAGGATTGGGAAGAAGTAAAGATTTATTTCCTCCGGCCATTTTGTCTTCAAGGAAAGTAAATTAAAAAAATAATAAAAATAAATAATTAAAAAAAAAGCACAAAACACACTATATATATGCCACATGGAGTTTTCTAAATGGTCTCACTTCATTTGAGTTTTACTCCAAATTTTGCTCTCTTAATCCTCTAACTACTGCACTCCAAATTCCTTGAAAAATATTATAGTAATCATGATTAATTACTCTAATCAAATTTAAAATCAAAGAAGGTAGTATATATATATATATATGCAAAGCAAAGTCCCCTTTAGAGGTATTGCATTTTGCCAGGCTCAAAAATGGTTGAGGGACTCAGCCTTCAAAAGATAGTGAAGACCCCACCTTCAAAGGCATTAGTTATTAGAATCAACTTGTTTTTTCTTGCGTTCTTTTTTGTTATCTATGCTGCTCTTCTTCTCCGGCCATCTTCTACGGTTTATTTTGATAATGCAGCTTCTCTTGTTAGGTGCTCATTGCGCGAGTGCCATCACAAGGTAAGGTGAGCCCTGATCAGAATTTTCCTTTTATCAGGTGTATATTGATTAAACATTATAACTGATTAATCCAATGTGTGTTTTCTTGAAATGTGGTTAATCTTCAATTTTGTAGACGGAAAATGGTGTTAAGATGAAAGCAGTCTTGGACGAGACTCAACCCAATACAACAAGGCCAAGAGGGAACATGACCAAGATTGAGGCACCAAGTTTCATGAATGAGATAGGCAAAGGGATGAAGATTGGCATGGTCAACATGGAAGAACATGATGTTAGTGATTGGAAAACGCATGGAGGGACGATACCAATCTATTTCGAAAGAGTATCCGAGTACTTCAAATGGGAGGATTTATTTCCTGAATGGATTGATGAAGAGGAAGAAATTGAAGGTACATCTTGTCCAGAGATACCAATGCCAGATTTTAAAGCTTATGATGATATGGACATGATAGTGGCTAAATTGCCATGTAAGTACCCCCAAGAATTGTGGAACAGAGAGGTGTTTAGGCTTCAGGTTCATCTTGTAGCAGCAAATTTGGCACTGAAGAAAGGGAGGAGGGATTGGCGTTGGAAGACTAAAGTGCTGTTTTGGAGCAAATGCAGGCCAATGCTAGAGCTATTTAGGTGTAATGACATGGTCAGACAAGAAGGTGATTGGTGGTTCTTTGAGCCAGAGATTTCAAGGCTTGAACAAAAGCTATCATTGCCGGTTGGCTCTTGCAAGCTCTCTTTGCCTTTGTGGGCACAAGGTATGTATCCAAAAAAATACGCAATTCTTTTTCAAGTTATAGTTTTCTTGTCTTTTTACTTACCAATGCATGCCATACAGTATCAAAAAAGTATTGAAAAAACAATCATAGAGGTTTAAACCTTTAGTACGCGCCAGGTAGGGGTCGAACCTACGACTTTCTGCTTAGGAAACAGACGCTCTATCCACTGAGCTACAGGCGCATTTGCCACTTCTCATATAATCAATACTAGAGCTTTTTACTCAAGTGATTAATGCTTCCTTAGTAGCTCACAGATGAGCCATTAAAAGAAAAGGACAATGAAACTAACTTGTAATATTTAATGATTTAGATATGTGGACTTATCAACAACTAAGTAGAAAGTTTGCTTCCTTAATGATGAAGCTAGTTGATTAAGGATGTGGTTGTGCTTTTTAGTGGTTTTTTTTTTTTTTTTTTAAGCTATCTTTTTTAGAAATGTGCATGGGGCATAACTGCACATCATGATACCTTAACTTTTTCTAGTTAGCAGTTGGTGAAATTTAATCAACTAAACAAATGGTGGATAGGTGACCTCAAAATGGGATCATTGAAAGCTTAATTCTAGCTCATATCCTTAAAACAGTTTTAGAAAAGACTAGCCCATCCCCTCAACATCATAAAAGTTTATATATATTTTTGTTAATAAATCTAGCTCTCATTTGAGATTTTTGTTCCTTTTATCTTTGGGATAAAGATATATGTTGCGGGTGTTGCTAGTTAGCACCAATTATCAAAATGTCTTTTTGTTTAATTTTTTTTCATTTGAATATTAAAATAAAATTACATACTTCGGGTGTTTAAATTATTGTACAACGAGTTTACCCATATACAACTTAGGTTTTAGATTCTCAAAAAAATTTTAAAAATTGAATTTTCAAAAAAAATATTAAAATTTAAAAAACCTATAAGAGGCAATGAGGTAATTGTAACTACCATCGACGGTATTGTTTATGTGATGGTAGCTACAGATATCATTATCTTGTTTTTTTTATGCTCTGCAACTCGTGGTATCT
Organism: Mallotus japonicus; assembly: GCA_949634005.1. NCBI lineage: Eukaryota > Viridiplantae > Streptophyta > Magnoliopsida > Malpighiales > Euphorbiaceae > Mallotus > Mallotus japonicus. The sequence goes on from CATIWK010107966.1 coordinate 15,506, forward strand.
AATAGACACATAGACTTGAATTACTGTAACAAGTCTTTTTTTTTTTTTTCCAAAAAATCTAATTCACAAACATTGATTTAACTACAGGTATTGACAAAATCTTTGATATGTCAAAGATTGAGAGTACCACAAAGACAACAAGACGAGAGGCTTATGCCACTGTGTTGCATTCCTCGGAATCCTACGTTTGTGGAGCCATAGCTCTTGCTCAAAGTCTTCGTCAAACAGGCACTAAACGGGACCTCATCCTTCTCATAGACAGATCTATCTCCGAAGCCAAACGGGAAGCTCTGGCCGCAGCCGGGTGGAAGATTCGACTCATTAAAAGAATCCGAAACCCTCGAGCGGAAAAATACTCGTACAATGAGTACAACTATAGCAAGTTCAGGCTATGGCAGCTCACAGATTATGACAAAATTATATTCATTGATTCAGACATTATAGTTTTACGTAATCTTGACATCCTCTTCCACTTCCCTCAAATGTCTGCCACAGGAAATGATATATGGATATTCAATTCCGGTATTATGGTTATAGAGCCATCAAAGTGCACTTTCAAAATATTAATGGACCGACGTAAGGATATAATCTCCTATAATGGAGGTGATCAAGGGTTCCTCAACGAAGTGTTTGTATGGTGGCATAGGTTACCAAGAAGAGTGAATTTTTTAAAGAATTTTTGGGCTAATACCACACTTGAAGCGAGTGTCAAGAACGAGCTATTTGGAGCGGACCCACCAAAAGTATATTCGATACACTATTTGGGATTAAAGCCCTGGAATTGTTACAGAGACTATGATTGTAATTGGAACATCGGTGATCAAAGGGTATATGCAAGTGATGTTGCGCATAAACGATGGTGGAAATTTCATGATGGAATGGATGAAAATTTGCAGAAATTCTGTGGGCTAACAAAGCGGAGAAAGATAGAATTGGATTGGGAGAGAAGGGTGGCTAGACTGACAGGTTTTGTTGATGAGCATTGGAAGCTTAATATTACAGATCCTAGACGTAAGCATTTGATATAGAGGGGTCGATGTATCAGACTTCTGATTTGTTTCCTTAATCTTCCTTTTCTTTTCTTTTCTTTTTTTTTTTTTCATTTATATAATTTTGTATTAATTTAGAATTATACATAAACGTAATTGTGTCGCGGCCAGCGACGCATTGTAGCATCGCTTACCGCGACACAAATCTTTATCTATATAAATTATATGTGAATAGGTAGCTAAGCAATTGAATTTTATGAGAATCACCATATTGCTTTTCTCAACTTCAATTTTCTGCTGAAATGAGATTAATTAGAGTACCTTGTAGATTATTGGGTAGTTATTTTTCCAGCAATATTGGCAGCTCACATACAATATAATAAGATCATATTCGAGATATTTTATTAATTTTAAAATATTTTCAATTTTACTTTTTTATTGTGTAATTTATTTAAAAATTAATGTGAAAATCATGATATTGAATATCATACTGCTAAAAATTGAGTAGTGTAATAGTATATAATTCTTTTCAAAGCTATAGGTCAAGGGTTACTTTAAAATATCAAATAAATTTTATTCTTCATTTCTTCTACTTCTATTACGGGAGATAAAAAAAAAATGAAAAATTATATAGGCTGCAATTAAAGCAGTTATTACAAATTGGGATTAAAAAAAAAAAAAGGAGAGCAAAGGTATACTTTTATGTTTTCTAAATCTAAGATCTAATGCTATTTTACTCTTTTTTTTCCCTACTTCAATTAAGTTTTTCTTTTGAAAGATGCAATTGCTAGAGTTTAATTTAGAACCTTCAAATATAAATGAAATCTATGCTATTTTAGCATCTAAAAAAATGATAAACGATGTGATTGTTTTCATTTGAAACTAACAAGGCAATAATAATTTGTTTTTTCCAGTAATAGAAAGGAAAAACGTCAGAATTCTGTTTTACCTCTTAAGTGAACTAAGTCATAGATAATGTTTCCATTTTTTAGGAAATTAAAGAAATCAAATTATCCCTTAAATTTCAATTTTTGTACAAAATTAGCAGTTTATGTGTTCAGCCAATTGCCTTAAAACTACTCTCTCTCTCTCTCTCTCTCTATATATATATATATATATTCAACATAGAGTACTACAAGATTAAAATTAACCAAATTTTGCAAAATTGCTTACTTTAATTAATTGTTTCTGGAATAATGAAACATCAATTTTTTTTTTTATGTGAAGGGGGTGGGAGAGGTAGATCTGAACCCTCTATCTCTAAACGGACCTGATCCTGTAGCTGGAATTAACCAGCCCTAAACGGGTAGCTCAACATTTAAATACCTAGAGACGTTATCCCTAGAACTTGAACCCATGACGTCATAGGTTACCCCCTAACCACTTGGACCAAGTGGTGGAGGGTGAATAACGAACATCAATTGATACATTAGTTTTTAATGTTTTAGATGTTTGGTCACTATCATCAAAGAAGGTAAACAAAGATGTAGCTCAAGAAAATGATGGATTGCAAAGCAATAATTATATATAGATAACTACAAACATTAAAAAATGGTAGAGGGTAAAGTTTGGTTGGCCAAAATCTTATTTTAGGCGTACCTACTATTGGACCATATATACAATATATATTCATATGGAATTCCAAATACATATGTTCAATAAGGTTCATATAATGCTAATATTCATATGTTTAATTCAACTACCATTAGGTGTAGTATCCTCCAATTAACTAATTAGAAAGGTTTATCTTATTGAAGTGGGTAGAAATTAAAGTTTGTTAAAGATTTAATTGTCTCATGGATAGTTTTTTGATGTATGTTTCTTGCTCGAGTGACATTGAATTTGGTATTTAATTAACGTCATGCCTTGCATTTTTCTAATTGAAAATCATTCTGTCCTTGCACGAATTTGAGAAAAAGAACAATGGTTAATGATTGTATTCTTCTTTAATTCTATTTTGTCATCATATTAAACATCTTATTAAGCAACAATGATCTCAATTAAGTCACAAAATCGCAATTAAAGGCATGGTCAAGGAAGTTTTACAAGTAGTGTAGGATGTAAAAATTAGGGTTAGGTGGTGATTAGTAGTAGGTAAAGATGGTGAAAAGCTGAAAAGATTTTTGCTCTTCAGGAATACATAAATATTTTAAATTTAAGTTTTCTATGATCAACATTGGTAAAATTTATTATTTTTGTTGGTAGTATTTTATAAGAGAGTGCTACTCCAACTATATCATTCGTACATTTCGAAATTCTAATGAATATTAATTAAAAAATATATATTGGAATGTATTACACATGAAAATAAAGTTTCCACTAATAGTATATTTAGTGGAAACAAACTCTAAAATGTATTATATTTAACAGTCAAAATTATATTTATATATATATGAATAATAATACATATAGCAAGTTATAATATCACGATTCGCTACACTATAAAATTTTTTTAAAAAGTTCTATTTTTTACTTTCTAAGTATAAGAGACTAATCAAATGGGAATGAAGTATTTTTAAAAAATCGTGACCTGTGATGGTACTTTTTTTTTTTTGTGAGAGAAACCTGTGATGGTACTCTTCACCATCACGGCTTGTGACATATATATATATATATAATTTTGATTATTTGACCAAGAATAATATTTGGTCAGCCAGTTGTGTGGCAGGGAATACAGCAATGATCCAATTGTGGGCAAGATTCCTGGACTGCTCGATAGGCCCTTCTCTCTCAACAGAAGGCCTCCTGAAGCTGAGCCTGCGTATGCTGCTAGGGCTTGTTTAAGTGGACTTGAAGTAATGATAAAAGCTCTAAAATATAGTTGGGTAAAGAATAGAAAAGGGTCGCAGTGATTTAATTAGGCACGAAGTCCAAGGTTTCCATTGGCTCTTCTTCTTGGTTTTTGCAAATTGTCAAACAAGAAGCCCAACAACATCATGTTGGCTTGATTTCAGGACCCACTTTTACCGGCACTGTGAAAGAAGGAAGGGCCAGGGGCACTTTTGTCACTACATTCTCTTTCTGTCTCTTTGCGGTCATCACTCATGACTTGGCAGTTTGTCCGATTGCACCCTGCAGCTGTGTTATTACGATATTGCCCGCTTTATCTGTATGCGGTGGGTCACGGTGGGCGGCGCTTAATTTTATTTTATTGTTTTTTTATAAATTTAGTGGAGATGCTTTATAAAAAACCTTTTTTCTTTGTTAAGATACAATGATGCTTATTTGCTATAATCACCCATAATACATTAAGTACTTAAACTTAAAAGCACCATAAAATAGTCATGTATTTTATCAGCGAAAGCTCACTGCTGTAGAGATCTGAAGCCCTGCTGAATTGAAGAGTCAAATTTTTTACTTTTGATCTAGCATTTCCTTGCTATCTTTAAAGGATAATGATTGAATCAGCTAACTCGAATTGTAGTATATACAGTCCTTTTAAATTTAATTATTAAGAAATTTTACTGTTTTTATTATATCATATCGAATTGAATTAATTAAATTAAAATTAATAAATTTTAAATAATTTATATAAAAAATATAATTACATGTTTTTTAAACATTAATTAACAGATTTTTATCAGAATTTAGTAGTATTTAGATAATGATAGTTTAAAAAATAATTATTATTTATATTTATTATTAACTAAATAAGGCAATGTATACACATGAATTAAAAAAAAATTTTTTTTTTTTTTTTTTTTTTGGGATAAAATTAGATAGCCACCCAAAACAAGCGGAGAAAAGGCAACGAAAAACACGACAAGTCCAAGGAAAAAAGTTGACGTCCGGGCACAAAACACATTGGTGGTAAAAAAAAAAAGAGAAGATTAGTTGTTTTTCTAAATAATGATTGTATTCAAGCAAAACTCAAGTAACGATTTTTTTTTTTTAATTTTCCATGAAAAAAACTCACTACCATGATCCAGTAGTCCTTTTAGCCTACCATACATTACATACTACTGCTCAATTTCCACCACCATTTTTCAGCCTCAGTCAAGCCATACATATATATTTACTAGAAGCCAAAAATAAATTAACAAAAAAGGAACAGGAAAAAATCTAATCTTGCAGCAGGGCAAGAGAAAGAGAAAGAGATAGAGATAGAGCGTACAGATGGGATCCGTAAGTAGTTGATAGAGAAGAAGGTAAGCTCCAGTGGTCGCACGTGTTTCCTCTCCGTTTTTTTCTCTTTTTACACTTCTAAATTTAGCTCCTTTACTAATTTTTCCTTTGCTTTATTTATCATTCCTTTCAATTATATTTTCTTTTCATCACAGATCGTTCGTTGCTTGCTTGCTTCCTTGTCTTTGTTTTCTTTTCGATTTCTCCTTCTCTTTTCGCTTCTGGGTACGTTTTTCTTCTTCTTCTTGTTGATGTTTTGATTGAATTGCTGCTTAATAATCAGCTTAGATTTCCAATTTTAATGATTCTGTAACATAATTCAATTCTTAAACAAAAGTCTGTGTTTGCTCCTGTCATGGACGTTAATTCTTGGATTTTGAACATCGTCTACGTTGACTTTCATCAGAAAGTTCAAAATATGGAATGAAAGTTCGAAACTTTTAAGATTTCAGGTGTTTTTTCGGTTTCATATTGATCCTTTATACCTGTGGGGTCTGCTTTTATTATATCTCACCAAATATTTTCAGCAATCAAATGTAGGATCCTCGGACCAGAATTTCTTCTGGAGCTTAATTAATTACGTTTTAATTAATTGAAGATGCGGATGATATTGTTTTCTAATTCTGGTGAAAGAAAAAGATGACGATGTGTATGTCTCATTAATTGCAGCTTTAATTAGGAAGTTTAGTAATTGATTTATGTTCTTTTGGTAAATGTTTAAATAAGATTATGGATGCAGCAAAAGGTTTTTTTCTAGCTTCGCATTGATGATTCTTGTTTTTGAATGCAATGCTTGATTTCTTGGCTGTTATCGAGACATCTGATTGTCTCCAGGTTCTTCTTTCCAATTCAATTCTCATCTCTAGCTTAGAATTTCGATAGAGAATGAATGCATTGCTTAACGATGTCACTTGTTTTAAATTGGAGTTACGTTTTTTTTGGTTAATTGAAATATTGTTTCTTTCATTAATTTAAGGAGCTCTAGTGGGACTGCTGCATATATTTTTGTTATGGAGGATGTAAAGGCTGCTGAAGTTAAACCTCCTCCAGAGTCTTCTTCAGCAAGCTCAGGTACTGATGGAAATAAAGAATCCGACAATAATTTACCAAGAATGGAAAATTCAAATTCTACAATGATTGGAGATGTCTCTAATAACCCTGTTTTGGGCCAAGATCAACCTCCCCCGGCAAATCAACTTCCAACCGAAAAGACTGTGCCAACTTCCACAGTTGATTTAACGGAGTTTGACATTCAAGGTAAACTTATGGTTGGCTCAAAAATTGAAGCAACAGAGGGTCTTTCTAACGGGCAACAATCTCTAAAAGAATTTGAAACCACTGATATTTCCTCAAATGGGCATGAGCACCAACAGAAAGTTGAAGCCATTCAAGGTTCTGCCAATGAATTGCAAAATTCCTCAGATGTGCTGCAGTCTCAAGATACTTATCCTATTGACAGGCCTCGAGTTAGACTTGATGACATTAGTACCAGTGTTTCCTCTCCTATGATAAACTCACCTTCAATTGAGCTTGATCTGCCTCAAGTAAAGGTCAGACTGCAATCAGATAAATATGACTCAGCCTCACCACAGACACCACGTGCTAAGCTTTCCAGTCCTGATGTTGGCATGCCATTGTCTTTCAACTCGGCCAAAGATTCTAAGCAGGCTGATGCAAACAGAGGTCTTATTGATACAACAGCACCTTTTGAATCTGTTAAAGAAGCTGTTTCCAAGTTTGGAGGAATTGTAGATTGGAAAGCCCACAAAGTCCAAACTGTTGAGGTACATGCGACCTGCAATTGTTGTTAACATTGCTATCATGTTGAATCTTTTTTTTTTTTACAGTAATTACCTTTTAGGCAGCATTTAATTAGGAAAGTCACATTTTCTTATTCATTACTTTTAGTGCTTTTCTTTTTCTATTTCTTTTCCTCTCATGAAGCTGGAATGCATTTCTGATGGGGTGGATGGCTAAGCCTATATTGGAGAGGTAGTTGCGTTTTGGGGAAAAAAAATTATCTTTTTGATGTTAGTATGTGGGTGCCTTTACAAGGGGAAGCCCAAAGAAATTTGTTCCTTGGTCAATCTTGTGCTGATTTTTTCATCTTTCCGTGAATGAGGAGGGAAAGAATAATAAGGAGATATATAACACTGAGTGCTTTTGTGACAAATCTCATTAAATATAAGAAGAAGAAATCATGTTTGTTCTCTTAACTAGAAGGATTGTAAATAACCTGCCAACTGAACTGTTTTGGCTATATGGAACGGGCTCTAGCTAGGGAGTGAAGAATCTAAGGTATCTTACAGCAATATAACAAAAGCAAAAGCATGTGAATTTAGAGGACTTCATGTTGTCGGGAAAGCCAAGGCATGTGATGGTAGTATATAAGGGAATGCTGAGGCATGTTCTTTTGAAAGAAAGTTAGTTGCAGCTTGAGTTGAATAAACATTATGACTTCTGCTTCCAAAACGAATCTCAATGTTATAATTGTAAACTGTTTTTTTGCTCATTTGTTTTCAGGATTATGTCACTCTCTCATCCTTTCTTCCATTATAGAAATGAAAAAGGAGGAAAAGTCATTGTGCACTAAATTTGTTTTGCTTTTAAGATTTCTTCTTTGAGTATTAGTTCTATGCTACTTTTGTATATCTGAAAAGTGGGAGGATTCATTTCATCAGAATATGTGCAGAGCCAATGATTCTGTTTTTCTTCTTTATGCTTCGGACTAGTTCATTCATATTGACATTTTGTTCTCATAAGAAGTACTCTATTCATCTATTGAATTACTAACTTTATAAGTTTCTTTGCCAACTCCATAGAGACGCAAGCTTGTGGAACAAGAGTTAGAGAAGGTACAGGAGCAGATGCCTGAGTACAGGAGACTGTCGGAGGATGCTGAACAGACAAAAACACAAATACTCAAGGAGCTGGACAGTACTAAAAGACTTATTGAAGAGCTAAAGCTCAATGTGGAGAGGGCACTGACAGAAGAGCATCAAGCAAAACAAGACTCTGAACTCGCTAAGCTGAGGGTTGAAGAACTGGAACAGGGGATTGCTGATGAGGCTAGTGTTGCAGCCAAGGCACAGCTTGATGTTGCTAAAGCTAGACATACTGCTGCCCTTTCAGAACTGAAATCAGTTAAGGATGAGTTAGAAACACTGAGAAAAGAATATGCTTCCTTGGTTGCTGAGAAAGATGAAGCTGTGGAGAAAGCTGAAGAGGCTGTTTCTGCATCAAAAGACGTTGAGAAGACGGTGGAGGAACTTACTATTGAGTTGATTGCTACAAAGGAATCCTTAGAGTCTGCACATGCCGCCCATCTGGAGGCTGAGGAAAAAAGAATTGGTGCAGCCATGGCCAAGGAGCAAGATTCTCTCTACTGGGAAAAGGAATTGAAGCAGGCAGAAGAAGAGCTCCAGCGACTCAACCAACAAATTCTTTCAGCAAAGGATCTCAAATTAAAGCTAGATACAGCATCAGCTTTGCTTGTTGATCTGAAAGTTGAATTAGCAGCTTATATGGAATCTAAAGTAAAGGAGGACACTAGTGAAGAAAACACAAAATCTGAGCAACAGGAACTCGAGAAGAGAAGTCATATTGACATACAAGCAGCAGTAGCTTCAGCAAAGAGGGAACTTGAAGAAGTGAAACTTAACATACAGAAAGCAACTGAGGAAGTGAATATCTTGAAGGTGGCTGCAACGTCATTGCAAGCAGAGCTTGAAAAGGAAAAATCATCTCTTGCCTTAATGAGGCAGAGGGAAGGAATGGCATCGGTAGCAGTTGCTTCCATTGAAGCTGAGCTGGAAAATACCAGGTCAGAAATAGCTCTAGTCCAGATGAAAGAGAAAGAAGCAAAGGAGATGATTGCTGAGTTGCCCAAGCAACTGCAGCAAGTGGCACAAGCAGCTGACGAGGCCAAGCAAATGGCGCAAATGGCTCGTGAAGAGCTGCACAAGGCGAAGGATGAAGCAGAACAAGCAAAGGCTGCAGCAAGTACAATGGAGAGCAGATTACTTGCAGCCCAAAAGGAGATAGAGGCTGCAAAGGCTTCTGAGAAATTAGCTTTAGCAGCTATTAAAGCATTGCAAGAGAGTGAATCGGCTCAAAGTGCCAATGACATAAATTCACCTGCTGGTATAACACTTTCTTTGGAGGAGTACTATGAGCTGAGCAAGCGTGCTCATGATGCTGAAGAGCAGGCCAACATGAGGGTGGCAGCTGCAATGTCTCAAATTGAGTTAGCTAAGGTGTCCGAATTGAAAACCGCAGAGAAGTTGGAGGATGTGAATAAAGAGATGGCTGCAAGAAGGGAATCACTGAAAGTCGCAATGGACAAGGCTGAGAAGGCCAAGGAAGGGAAGTTGGGTGTGGAGCAGGAGTTGAGGAAGTGGAGGGCTGAACACGAGCAAAGACGAAAGACTGGTGATTCTGGTCAAGGAGCTGTGGCCCCTGGTAAAAGTGAGAGAGCAAGCTTCGAGAGTCCGGATGAATCTGAAAGCTTTGTGCAGCCATCAGATGAAGCAGTAAAATACCCTCTAAATTCAACAAATGCAGCTAGCCCTGAAACTGAATCATCCCCAGATACGACGGTTCAGAGGAAGAAAAAGAAGTCATTATTCCCGCGGTTTTTAATGTTCTTGGCAAGGAAAAGGACTCATGCATCAAGGACAGGGTAACAATTCAGCGAACCGAACCAGACCGCTGTAAAACGCTGTCTTACTTTTTGTGATTATACATATATATTTACCGTGCATTTACCCTCACATTGACCACAAATGATGGATATATAGTACAGAGTTGTTACAGGGATGTAAATGTTGGTGAAAGTTTGTGTATGATAAAGTTGGTTGGTTGCATTATATATATTTTTTTTTCTTACAATAGATGGAAATTGATGATTAGATTTGGTGGAGATGATTTAATATTTTTCTAGGACTGGCTGCTAAAAACATAATAAGTTGATTGTGTAACGTACATAGGTTTGCGCAAACTCCAACATTGTAAAGTTGTGAGATTGGTTTAATGGAAGGATTTTTTGTTTTGTTTTTGTTTTTGTTTTTTGTTTTAAAAGGGTTTATTTGACATGTAATTTTCCTGCTATGTTGCTTGTTAGGTTTCGGCTGTCCAAGGGCTGCTGTCGAAGGGCGAGGATGAGAATGAGAATTTAGGGGCTGTTTAGTTGTAAAACATTGGATCTATTTTACTTTTTTTTTTTTAAAAAAAAAATGAAAAATGCAATGTTTTTTTTTTTTTTGGTTGCTTGCTACAAATGTCCAAGTTGAGAATTGGAAACTAGTACTATTTAAATATCAAAATTTTGAAATTTTGGGTTTTCTAAATATTTTCAGTATTTTTACTTAATTTATTGATTTATTACATTAGTAACACATGAAAGAGAAAGAAAACAAAACCGACCTTAGCTCAGTTGGTAGAGCGGAGGACTGTAGTGTGCGCTGAAATCCTTAGGTCGCTGGTTCGAATCCGGCAGGTCGGATTTTCTTTTTTCTTTTTTTATAGAAGCAAAATAAATGTGATTACGTTTACATTTTGAGACTTTTTTTTTTTTTTTTTGAGTTGGGGGAGGGGGGCCGGTGCCTTCTTAGGCAGAAGGCAGAAAGGCTTGCCACCCAGGCCAAGGGGCCTGGGTGAGACTTTCTTTTTTTAAACAAGCAAAATATATGTGATTACGTTTACATTTTGAGACTAATTGCAACAACTTCCATTTGTCATAATTAAGAAGCAGAATTTTTGAAAAAATGGAATAAGGTTGTGATTACATTTACATTTGAAGAGTATAACACTAAGAAGCAGAATTAGATAAGGTCTGAACGATGGTTTTATGCCATGGATCGGAAATGTGGTCCACAAGATTATCAATTGGACCGGTATGAGTCACAGCAGCTTGCACAAAAATGCCCACCATTGCTACCATTGCAAGCCGTCCTGAATTGTAAAAAAATAAAAGTTTTTTAGTTAAAAAAAGAAAACATGTTTTATACCTTTAAATGAACGAATGAATCAACATTTGAGCAAAAACTACCATTTTTTATCTCTTTGAGCTTCCAGTCATGAGCATTTTTTATATCTTTAGCTAAGCCAAGAGGGTTTAATAGAGGACCACCAGGGTAGCTGTTTATCATATGGTACATTACAAAAATGTTAATTTCTGAGTTCAGATTCAATATCAATTGTGAATTTAAAAGATAGAAGAATTACCCAGGCTCCAATCCTTCTAGTGCAGCTTCCATACCAAAAAATGATCCCTCTTTATTCTGAGATCCAGGGCTGACAAAATCCATATACCTCCTTGTTTCAGCATATCTGTACCCAAAAGAAAAAAAAAATAAAAATCAAGGCCCAAGGCCTGAGAGTTGTTTGTGTCTGAAAATTGCAATTTGGGACAGAAGCTGCATAATGTCATGGGGACAATGAAAAAACATTTCTACCCCATCCAGAGTAGTTGAACCGCGAGCAACGTTCTTGTGCTTGCAAATTCATAATGCGTTGCACCAGCTTCATACCAAACTGGCAATTTGCGAATTTCCGTCACCCGTAGTAACTGCAACAGAAGCCTTAACTATCACTAAAAGAGCTCACCTGGTGCACAAAGTGCTCTCCATGAACTTAACTATCACACTAAAGGGTTGAATTCTAACGAGCTAGAGGCAAATGTCAAGGCAACTAGTAAATGGGATTTTCTTCTCAAGTAAATTTAGATTCAAAAGCAGCAAAATTTGGAAAACCAAATGCAGGTTATATGTGGGCATTAACAATTGAATAAAAAGACTGGTCGAAGAAGTCCCTTACATCTGTGAAAAGAATTCCAGCAATTCCAAGCATGGCAAAGCGAGCATGAACCAGCTCCGCCTGCACGTACCACTTCAAACTTTCTGGATCCTCTCCAAGCCCGAGTGGGTCAAATCCATAGTCTCCAGCCAAACTTAATTGCAGAAATAAAAAATAAAAAATAAAAGACTATGTTAAGCAACATGAACACCACCCATTCCTTATCTAGAATTACACAGAGCAAAGAAGCTTACGTTCCATCAAGATATGGAGGAGGGTCGAGCCCCGGAAGCCATGTGGGTCGCTGCTGGGCACGAACCACAGTTCGTGCATAACAACGACTGCTTCCTGGTTTAGAAGGCCAAAAAGTATCCACCACACCAAATGAGGACTTGTTTACCTTCTTAGATGCAGAGCAGACAGAAGAGAAATAGAATGGCTGAAAGACCAAGGCTCTTGCCATTGCTGCGGCCATTTTTCATTCCTTTTCTCAATCTATCATCCAAAAACCACCTATATATAACTACCATCCAAAAACAACTTATCTTCACTACATAACATATAGAGCACGATAACATGGCCCCCACCAAATACACACTCAACTTTTAAGCCGAATCAAATATGAACACGTGGAAGTTAAGAGGTGGCTTTATATTCATGAACAAGAATAAGGAAAGAACAAATAGAAATCACACAGTACTCTTCACCATACCATGGATAACAATTGCTTAATACAACAATAGTATTAGTCACCAACGATGTAAAAATCTTATACAACTGAAAATTCAAGCTAGTCGTAGACAACAGTCTAAAATACAGTTCAGAACTTTCAAGACAGACCATGCGAAAACCCACCCTAATGACACTGAGCAGTGGTCAAGTACAGGGCATTCTTCACACCTTGTCATCGCCTGCTGGATATGCTGAAGGAGCTCACTTTCATAGGGGTTGCAATTACTAGTGGAGCCTCAGGAGAATCAGTGACTGCAAACTTGTCATGCATGAAACGACTGTCAACAATTGAGTCATCCTTAAGGACTATCTTATAGCAGTAGCAGCTCTTAAGGCCCTCTTGATTTAGGTAGCAATCGTGCGAACCATTCTTCACCTGCTGGAAATTCCATATCACACTAAACTTGCCCACAGTTGCAACCAAATGGCGTTCCTGCTTTCCATTCTCCGTGACCTGTGTAATTTTGAAACACCAAATATTTTTAATTTTCATCTGTGTATGGAAGGACACACAGAACCAAATGACTAGCACAGGGAATATTACTCTTTTAACTGCAACATTTGGTCAGAATGAAGAAGAGCAACAGTATTTAAAATAGAATCAAGTCTATTGTAAAGCCCTTTTGGCCAGATAAAATGTAACTAAAAACATATTTCAGATGTACAGCTAGATACAGGAAAGGCACCCAATTGTGCGAAATAACACAATATCTGTGCTGCAGTAACATATATCACCATATCAATTAGCTTGTTGGAGTATGACCATGGCCTTTCAGTGGCTTAGATCTGCATGAAAATTTGTAAAGGAAAACAGCTAGCTTCCACTTCATATTACTTGGCATTCTAGAATAAGCCCAACATAGCAAGGGAGAACACCCAGGGAAGAAAGGCAAAGAGACTTAACAGGCACAAACAAAACATAAGGTAAACATAAAATCAAGTATTTTGGTCAGAGACTGCTACAGTTGACAACTCTAACATGGATTTCCAAACAACCTAGCAAGAGTTCAAACTAGTCAATTGAAGGTATAGCTTATTGGAAACTGGACAAGAATCTAGAAAACATAATGTCTCAGTCTAGTAAAGTTCATCAAGCAATGAGGAGCTATAAAAGGAAATTCATAATGGGATATGGAAACAGAAAATCTTTGGAAGGGAAACACACAAATCGAGCACAGAGCAGTGCAGAAGAACCAAGTACTGTGGAGAATACATTAGAGCATCTTGTCTGGACAGTCAGAATAAACATTTAGAAGCCCTTGTTCAAAGAGACAGTCTACCAGCAGAAAATAATTTTAACCACAGAACAAATTTAAGACCTCATGATTTCAGCGACATGCCATGCAAGTAATTTACTTCAATTCACAAAGCATGAATCCTAAAAGACATGATGGACACAATCAAACCCATATAAGGTAGTCTTCCATACAGAAGAAATATGTAAAGCAAAATTCTGGATGCCTTGACATTATCATAGGACATCACTGTGCAATATTTTCACAAGAATCAACAAACTTAGATTGAAGATGTAAATCAACAAAACTTACTTATAAATCTGAATACTGAATAATGAGGAGCAAATTTTTTAAGTTCTATATTACCTACTCTACAACCTGTTAACAAAAACCACTCGTTTTTTTTTTCCAAAAACTCTCTGCATAAGAACTACATATCACCTAAACAAGTAAATAGAGGTTCCTACTACATCTCACACATGCCGCATATGAGATTGCATATATGGAAAACATTCAGTCAAAAAGAGAGAACACAAAAATGAAAACAGGCACAAATGACTTAGTTCACTTGTATCCAGATAGATTGCAATTCAGGCAGCCCTAAAACTAAAGAATTACACATAGCCATAAGCATTGATGAAAATGTGGACAAAGGGAAAAAAGTTCAATGATACTATCATTTGTGACAAAAGCCTTCAAATTCTAGTATGTCAAATAGCAGCTAAACAAAGCCACAAAAGCACAGACAGCTAGAAAGGAAATGTGCACTTACCCATGAAAATTGAGCATTGCGGAATTTATTATTAGCCCCAGCTAAGTGTGAATCCAAAGGACTCAACTTCAACAATCTGGGTGCTGCAATCCTGTTTCCCATACGACCACCAAAACCTGTCTTTGTCTTACCATCCTTGTCTGTAAACAGAGTACAGATGAGAATCAAATAAGTATCAGTAGTACCCAATATCCATTTCCCATCAAAGGTGACATCAACATGAGTAATAGGTGAACCCAGGCCGGGAAAAGCTGTTTTTGCCTGCCTCATAGAATTGATTGAATACAATCTGATTTTCCCATCAAGAGACCCAACAACAATTGATCCATCACCAGTACTTGCAAAACACTGAAAGTTTGTTCCCCTCGAAAACTGGTGCCCTTGCGTCCAATTCAGGACAGGAGCACTGGCTGTTGCGAGATTCTGAACAATCCCATTGCGGTCACGCATATCCCACCTACAAAGCCTATTATCATCCAATCCCAAAAATGTCGACCCTGATGGATCCAACTGGGCTCCCTTACTGTCATTAGTAATATCCCTCATAGTAATATCAGTTCCGTCCTTCCCAAATTTCCACTGTGTGACGATCTTCCCAGTCTCAATATCAAGTTGATGTAACCCAGTAGAATGTGGTTTTGCTTCATTAATTGGACTCATAAGCAGCATATTAGTCTCAGCACGCATGAGCAGCGCCTTCTTAGGAGTTGAATGAACCAAATTCGAACCACTCCTTTGGTCTCCACTTCCGAAATTGACATATACACCTTTGCCATGAATACCATGACTAAAATTCTTAACAACCTGAATACCTGAATCACCAACCAAGAAACTATTATCCAGTGCACCCAATGCCAAACTCTGTATCCCTCCATTCGCTGCCTCTTCAAACTCCTCTCTTAAATCCTGATTACTCCTAATTGGAGTAACTGATCCAGGGCTTTTCGAGAAAGTATCTTCAGCATCTTCCCACATAGAATCATCAGCCTTTTCAGGATTAGCCCATCCAAGAAAATCTTTACCGTAAACTTTAACCTGATTAGCTTCATTATTCTCAAACCCATACGTATTTTCAAACAGACAATCGTTGTACTTAGTAAGAAAAACACCATAGTCCTCATCATTAAAAAACCGCATAGCCCAAACACCATTAGCAACAAAATCAACACGACGCTGGTCTTTAAAAGTCTTTAATTGCATCTCAACACTAACTTTTACCCTAACTTTATTACTAACCTTTAAAACCCACCACAGACCTTCCTCCTCTTCAGATTCAGATTCTGATTCTTGGCCGTGGGCCTTCATTTTGGAGGTTTTAATTAAGGAATAGGAAGTGAGTTTTTCTGACAGGACCCATTTGGCTTTCGGGGTGTTGCCGCCTATATGGAGATAGAGTTTGAGTGCGTTTTTAAGATTGGGGTTTTGAGTTTGTGGACTAGCTGAAGATGGGTACTTGAGCTTGAGGGCTTTGAGCTTGGCTTCGACTTCATCGAAGGAAGAAGGGGTTTTGGGTCTTTTTTCAGAGGTCGATTTCTCTGGAGTTTCGTAGCTTTCTTCTTCTGTTTCTTCTCCCTCGTATTCTGATTCAGAATCTGCGAGATCGAGATCTTCGCGGCTGTGACCGGCTCCCATATTTTTTCTTTTTGGTTATTAGAAACGGAGCAGAGAAAGAGACAGACAAGGAGTATGGAATTGGAAGATGATGTGAGATTTGGGAAAAGAAGCGGTGAAGTACAGAGAGCGCCAACTTCAAAATTTGAAATTGGATCGTTAGGCAGTTTTGGGCTTCGGCTCTTCTCTTGGATTTATCATTGGTTAGTTAGGGTTTTAAATGAAATGAATCAAGAAGCTTAACGGGTTACCGACTATCACCGGTTGCTACCAGGAATTTAGGATTTATATGGGTCGGATTTAGACCAATGAACAATATCCAAATCTGCACCCGATACCAACGAATACCGGGTCCTTGGTCTGACTCGCCCACAAAATAACATTAACGCAATCTCAAAAACAAACACGCCTCACAAATTTAGCACCTGTAGGCTGTAGCTGTAGGAGTCAATAACAAAGGCAAAAGCTGACGAGGTTTTGTGTCAGCCATAAGTGCATTGTTGTACAGGAATCGTCTCTTCCCTACAAGTCACCTCAATTTGGCTAACTCCTGTAGTACCATCGCCTCCACTAGCTTTCATCATTTCCCTCACCCTTGCTACGTCATCCCATCTCCCTGCTACTGCATAAAGATTTGACATCAACACGTATAGGCCGCCATTTCTGTAATCCAGTAGGTATAATTTTTTTGCCAAATATTCCCCAAGTTTCACCTCTTGATGGATGCAACAAGCGTTGAGCAAAGCACCCCACACAGCAGAATCTGGTTCATCCTCCATATGGTTGATGAATGAAAATGCTTCCTCAAATAAACCTGCTTGACCAAGGAGACCAACCATGCATGCACAGTGTTGCAATGTTGGCACCATCGCAAACTCTTCAGTCATTATCTGGAAGTACCTCCTTCCTTCGTGAACAAGACCCCCGTGTGTGCAAGCAGCTAAAACTCCTAAAAATGTTATGTTATCAGGTTCTACCCCTTGCTCTCGCATTTCAGAGTAACAAGTTAGAGCCTTTTGCTCAAAGCCATACCAACTATAGCCCGATATCATCGTGTTCCATGTAGCTAGACATGGTTCATTTATGTAACTGAATACCTTTTCTGCATGCGCTATGCTTCCGCACTTGGTATACATGTCTATAAGAGCAGTTCCCACAAAATCTTCCACTTCCAATTTGTTCCTGAGAATGTAACTGTGAAGTCTCTCCCCGAACTGCAAGTATCCAAGTTGGGAACAAGCAGACAGTAAACAAGCAATAGTGATGGCATCTGGATTATGTCCATGCATCTTCATTTGACAGAAGAACTCTATTGCATGACTTGCCTTTCCAAATTGTACACAGCCAGATATTACTGAATTCCAACTGATTAATGGTTTGTCTTGCATTTTGGAAAACAAAGAAAATATAGCTTCTACGTCACTAAACTTAGAATACATACTTATTAAACCATTTCCAACCAAATTATGGGCGTCCAACCCACTCTTAATTGTATAACCATGAAAAGAAAGCCCAATGCTCTTGTGAGCAGGGTTAGTAATCCCATGAAGGATGCTAACCATAGCAACTGAATCTAGCTTCATGTCTAACTGCTGCATTTGAGAAAAACAGTCCACCACCAAACCCAAATTTCCCGTGTCAGCGTAGCTTGAAATAATTGCAGTTAAGGCAACCAAGTTCTTTAGTGGCAAAGACCAGTAAAGCCATTCTGCTGAACGTGTGCTCCCGAATCTTGCATACATACAAACTAATGAAGTAACCACTGTTGCATCATTGACTAGGCCCACTTTGACCACATAGCAATGTATGGACTCTGGATTAGTATTTGCTGACAAAAGACTCATAATGGAAACCTGATTGACCTCCGTACCTTCCTCTATCATTTTCTTGAACACAAGCATTGCCTCATCGAGAAAACCATTCTGGCCATAGGCACAGATCATAGTGTTCCAAGAAACCACACTTTTATCCATTGTTTCTTCAAACATAAATTCTGCAGCTTCCAAATCCCCAAATTTGGCATACATCGAAGTAAATGCATTTTTCACTTGAGAGTCCAAATCAAGCCCAGACTTAATCCCAAACCCATGAATAGACTTCCCTTCAAACAACAATTTAAGTTCCCCACAAGACGGAAGCAAACCAACCAATGTACTGTGATGAGGGCAAAAACCCAATTTAAGCATCTGAACAAAAAGCTCCAAGGCATTGAAATCGTACCCATTTCGTGAATACCCACAAATCAACGCATTCCAAGAAACAATATCCTTCAGAGGCATACAATCAAACATTTTATGCGCATGGCTTACGCACCCCAATTTCATATACAAATTAAGAAGGGCAGTACTGATATAGACAAACTGGTCAATACCCGATTTTATCAAGTGGGTTTGGATTTGAATTGCTTCTGCAATCGAAACTAGTGGATCTGAACGTGAAGTGAATGAAGTACAGGATTTAAGAAGTAAAGAGAAAGTGAAGTCATTTGGCTTAGAGTTGGATTGCAGTAATCGGTGAAAAAGAGCTAGTGTTGATTTGGGTTCTGTGGCTTCAATTTGCGATTTGAGTAGAGAGTGGAAGTAAGAAAGATTGAGTTTTGAAGGCAGAACTAGAGAGGAGGCCAAGTTCATGCTATTTGATCTTTTGCGCGAAACTTGGCCGTTGACAGGTGCAGGTTCTGTTCTTAATCCATTAGTAGTTGAACAAGAGATATATATATATATATTACGAGGTCGTTTGTGGTTGATGAAAAAATTACATTGTTTTTTATAACGGCCTTACGTTTTTACTAAAGCTTGTATTTTATTTTCTTAAAACTTTATTGAATATAGCATTTGGAACCATATAAAACCATATACATAACATCACACTAATACCTTCCTGTACATGCAGCTTAAAGAAAAAGATCACTGTACATGATTTTCAGATTTCACTTTCTTGCTTTCCAACTATTTTCAGTCAAACTATGGCTAGAGTGGGACTGCCTTATTGTTTAGCATTTCAAGGTGAAAATGCACAAAACCAAATTGTTATGATACATCATGATCATGAGAAAAAAGCTACTTCTTCATTCTTCAAGAATCCATTTCTCTGGGTTTCTCATGCATCCATTTTTAACCCACACAGCATAACTTTCTCCAGAAGTAGCAACCTGGAATTCCTTGGAGGGAAGGAGGTCCCCAAGTTCCATCTTTGGTCCAATCTTCATTATGATATTATCATTTATTGCCGCCATATACAGATCAGATTCCGCAGCCAAAATTTGCACCCTACTTCTTGAGTCAACCCCATAGCTCTTCCTGATTGAGGCCAATTTACTAATTTGTTCCTTCAGCCCCCAGTTGAAAAAATGATCATAAAACTGCCAAAAAAAAAAAAAGCAGAAAACATCACCATATTAGAGATTTGCTCATTTGCAGCACTGTTACTATTACAAGAGTAAATAAATGAATAAATAAGCAAAGAAGATTGAGCAGAAGTTACTATGGTTGGGTTCCCAGGATGAGTAAGAATGTAAGCATATCCTTGCATGACCTTGTCTGATGGGAATGGCCAATTTTGTTGAGTGGAGCCAGTATCATGATTTTCAATAAAAGTCACAGCATTTTGAGGCATAATGCCAATCAATCCGGGTGGATTTCCATTGGAGTCTTTCAACCTCCACAACTCTCCCTGGACAGCAGCTTGAAGAACCCCTTTGGTTGTAAAATCAAATGCTGTGATATTACCACCAGAAGCTTGAATCCAATCTTTTAGTGCATTACGATGCACATCCTGGTCATAATCAGGTTTCCAATCTTGCCCATAAGAAAGTGAATCCCATTTCTCACCAACAGCAAAATCTGGTGAAGTTTGTGCCATATAAATTTTTGTGATACTTGGAGCAAAGCCCTTTACAAAATCAAATCGCCATCCATCAAACCCAATTTCTGACTTCAACCAATTCAACCAATCTGATAGCTCTTTCTGAACTCTTAGATTGAGATGATCAATATCTGGGGCGGGTGGATAGTCCTCTCCTGTATCAGGATTTCCTGTCCCATCAGAAAAGACAGTGTCATCACAGCAAATGAAGGATGGCCCCCAGTCAAGGCGATCATCATCAGTTCCACCTTCAAAGATGCACCAAATTCCTCTCTCATCTTGATACTCAGCAGTCCTATGATTTATCACGATGTCAGCAAGGCATTTAATTCCTTTCTGATGAAAACCCTGAATTAGTGATTTTAATTCATCTTGGTTTCCATATTTTGATGCATTGAGATCATATAGTCTTCCTGGCATGTATCCTAATTCAATATTTGATTGAAAGAAAGTCAGTTGATTTATCCTGTAGAAATACAATCAGATATTTGACAAAAGTAGAAACCGTAATATTTGTTGGTTTCAAAAGTTCATCAGAAGTTGTTAGTCTTGATTATTAATGGACAGTCATATGTTCCCATGAATCCCATATCATGCAAGTATCTTAACCTTAATAACTGCAATTACAGATGAATTACAGAGAATTACAGACACAGAATCTGGAAGTGATAAACTGTTAAAAAAAATACCTTGAGGGGAAACTGATTGGGAAGGTGGAGGAAGCCAGACATGGGTAACTCCAGCATTAGCAATATCAGGAATTGAATTCTTCAGTAAGTTGTACCATCCTCCTGCCTCGTTACATGATTCCCAGTTGAACCCCTATCATGCCATAATCAAACATTAAACTTCCGTAATCTTGCACATGCGCGCCACTAGGAGATATATCATAGATAGTAAGTTCATTCCATACCTGAAATAATAGTGCAGCAGATGTGATGAAAGGAAAGATTGAGAGAAAGTAGAACCACGAGAGAAATCTAACAATATTGCTTTCGCTCATCTTTCTTGGTGCTATGGCCGCGTGGTGAACCTAGTTTACAGGCATATTCAGCAAGTCTATATTAATTTATCTACAAGTTCAAGGCATGAAAGATTAGAGAAACCAACATACTAAATAAACACAAAGAAACATTGCATAAAATTTCATGAAGCATATAATCAAACACTTTATGTGCACATGCTAATCTCATATACAAGTACTTCTTTTTTGGCCAATAATTTCATGTACAAGTACACAATGCAATTAATGTAGTTTTACATCACAATTTTATGAATGAACCTACTATGATGCTGTGCAACTAGATCAATATTGAACCAATAAGCACGTACAATTGTTTTGAGTATTATTATTTCAAAGTTTAATTAACTAGCACATAACCATATTACACTGATGCATGCCACCCCACTTTGGTGTAGTGGCAGTATTTTGACAGGAAACCTGACATACTGACTATTTGTACCAAGGACAAAAAAATTTTGATACTGATGCATAAATTTACAGGGTACAGGGTACGTGGATTTGCTCTCACTCCATCACAAAAGAGTTCTATTTTAATTTCCGTTGTTACCACTTAAGAGATGATTTCTGAATAAATATCAAAACTGAGTGAAAATGAATGAATATAATTCAGGTTTATTTGTTTTATTTTGATTTTTTTGAAGGTTTGTTTTTTTCAGATATTTTTGCCGGCTCTTACTACAATCAATACAAACACTTATATTTATACAAATAAAATTTAAAACCGTTTTATTTAATTATAATCATTAATAATCTTTACATATTTATATTTATGATCTATAGCAATCTATATATATATATATATATATATTAAATGTTGAACTTTAAAGTCATTAAACCAAAATTTTGATAAGTGTTTATTTTCATATTTGAGTATTTACTGTAAAATCTAATATGTTAAGACCATTAAAAATTCTAATTTTTATTAAAAATAAAATATTTATCATATGTATTTAGTATTATTTTTTAACTAAAATACTATTATACAAATCTCAACACTACTCAAATTCTAAAAATATTTATATACTACATATTTTTCTACATTAAAACACTCAAATATTTTTTCCAAACTATTGAAAATTTTATTTAAAAAAATATATAATAATTATTCAGTATTATTTTTCAACTAAACACTACTACATATACTATAATACTAATATAATAATTTTAAAAACTAATCTTATTATAACTAAAAAATTATAATAACAAAAATTAAAGAAAGTAAAATTAATATGATATATATTATTTTTAATTTATTAAGCCAAAAGTTTGACAAGTGTTACTCTTCATAATTCAACATTAACTATTAAAACCTTATGTGTTGAATTATTAAAATTCATAATATTTTTCTATAAAAAATTAAAAATTCATTTTTATTAAAATACGCATGTTTTATTTAATATAAAATACTCCAATTTAATTACATTTAAAACATTACTCTTTATTTCCATAAAAAATAATGTCTTTTATTTTAGCTGAAACATTACATTGTATTCAAATAAAAACATTTTTCTTTTTTTAACCTAAAAAAATAAAAAATATATAGTTTTTCACCCATTTTCTATATTTATTTTATTTTATTTATTCAATAATTATTATTAGTATGCATATTAAAAATAATATGTAGTCTTAATAAAAAAATTAACAAGTTCTAACTTTTATATTTAATTAATTTGTAGTTCTTAATTTATTATAATTATTTAATTATTTATTTTAAAATATGTATATTATTTGCAATCCGCGTAAAGTGCGGATTCACGACTAATGGTTATAATTAAATAAGAATTAATCTAATGTTTCTAATCCCATTTATATAAATAAAAATGTTTATACCTAAGAAGAGAAAAAAAAAAAGACAACACACTTTTTTGTCCTGTAATTTCCACTTGTAACAAAACTAATCCATAATTTTTTTGAAACACTTAAATATCCTGTATTTTATATTTTTCACATCTTGATAACATATCATTTATGTTACAATTATTTTATAACAAAATTTCAATATATAATACTACATTTTAATGATAATTGAAAAAAAAACATAGTACGTTATACATGATGCGAATATATAACAAAATGGGTGCCCATTTATTTTTCAAGAAACTAGACATTTTATGCATTTTTAACCCACACAACATAGCTTTCTCCAGATGCAGCAATCTGAAATTCATTGGAGGGAGCCAGGTTCCCAAGATCCGTCTTTGGCCCAATCTTCATTATAACGTTATCATTAATTGCTGCCATATACAGATCAGATTCAGCTGCCAAAATATTCACCCGACTTCCTGAGTCTATCCCAGAGCTATTCCTGATGGATGCCAGTTTTGTAATTTGGTCTTTCAGTCCCCAGTCAAAGAAGTGATCGTAAAACTGCAACATGAAACAGAAAAAATTCCAGTGGATCAGAAAGGCTGCAACACTAATTTCATTATGCGAAGCAAAAATAAAATGAAAAGAGAAAGAGTGAGCAAAATTTACAATGCAGGGGATTCCAGGATGAGTAAGAATATAAGCATATCCTTGCATGACTTTATCTGATGGGAATGGCCATAGTTTTTGAGTAGAGCCTGTGTCATGATTGTCAATAAAACTCACAGCATTTCCAGGCATTGTACCAATCAACCCAGGTGGGCTTCCATTCGAGTCTTTCAACCTCCCCAGGTCTCCTTGCACAGCAGCTTGCAGAATCCCTTTTGTTGTAAAATCAAATGCTGTGATGACACCACCAGCAGCTTGAATCCAATCTCTTAGGGCATTGCGGTGCGCATCCTCCTGACCATTAGAAAGTGTATCCCATTTCTCACCAACAGCAAAATCCGGTGCCGTTTGCTGCATGTAAATTTTAGTAATGCTTGGAGCGTAGCCCTTCACAAAATCGAATCGCCATCCATCAAATCCTACTTCGGACTTCAACCAGTTCATCCAATCGGAAAGCTCTTTCTGAACTGTTGGATTGAGATGGTCAATATCAGGTGCTGCGTCATAGGCATCTCCTGAATCAGGATTTCCGTTGCCGTCAGAATAGGCAGTGTCATCTTTACAAATGAAGGAGGGTCCCCAATCAAGGCGATTGTCATCAGTTCCGCCTTCAAAGATGCACCAAATTCCTCTCCCATCTTGCTTCTCAGCAGTTCTATGATTTATCACTATATCAGCCAAGCATTTAATGCCTTTCTCATGGAAAGCCTGAATTAGTGATTTCAATTCATCTTGATTTCCATATTTTGATGCACTTAGATCATACAGTCGTCCTGGCAAGTACCCTGATTCAACATTAAAATGAAAGCAATTCAGGTGCCTTTGTATTTGTCAAAAGAAAATCAAAAGTTAAGGTTTCTTGGCTTCAAATATTCCTAAAAAGAAATCACTCATATGTCTTCCCCTGAATCGCATGTCCCAAATCTTGAACTAAATAGTAAAATTGTAGACAAAGCGACAGGATTCGGAGGTCATGATTGAAGAATTTTCCGGAGAAATACCTTGAGGTCCAACTGACTGAGAAGGTGGAGGAAGCCAAACATGAGTAACTCCTGCATTAGCCATGTCAGGAACGGAATTCTTGAGAGAGTTGTACCATCCTCCGGCCTTGTTACTTGATTCCCAATTGAACCCCTGTCATATCATCATCAAATTTTAAGATCATGTAATCTTTTTTTTGAATTTACACCTGCAAAAAAGCCTATATATATATATAAGTGCATCCGCTTGTGTGTGCCATTAAAAAAAAGTCACAGCCGGGGAGTGTATCCCGTACCTGAAAGAGTAATGTTGCGGACGTGAAAAAAGGGAAGAATGAGAGGAAGCAAAGCCAAGATATAAATGCCATTACGTCTCCTTCGTGTTCTTTACCTTGGAATTATGGCTGTGATGATGGACCGTTTTATAGGGGCATCTTTAGCAAATTGTCTAAATTTATCTTCGCGTTTAAAGCATGAAATAAAGGAAATGATAAACGCTTCCACGGAAGCAACAAGTTTTTGTCTTATCCTTGAGGACCTTGGCTTCATTTTTCTGTCAAAATTTCTTTTTCTAGTCTTCCAGAACTAGTATTAAAGCCACAACGGTTAGCATAATTCCTATAGTTAAACCAGAGGAATAGGTCAAAACTTTCATATTTCATACATATTGAGTTGTGCCTTTGCCACCTTCTCTTTTCACACTCCG
Organism: Mallotus japonicus; assembly: GCA_949634005.1. Taxonomy (NCBI): domain Eukaryota; kingdom Viridiplantae; phylum Streptophyta; class Magnoliopsida; order Malpighiales; family Euphorbiaceae; genus Mallotus; species Mallotus japonicus. The sequence goes on from CATIWK010107966.1 coordinate 40,814, forward strand.
AACTCCGAAGTCTATAGCCCGTGCCCGTAAATTGCCAATATAAATATAGTCTGACTTCTGCCTGTTATGTTTGGGGACCATCTAGATCAGTTAGACTCCAGTGAAACTGCATTTTTGAGTCAGTAAGCACCAGACAGTGCATAGCACTTGTACTATATATTGGATCGGTGATCCGAAGCCTGCAGCTTGAAAAAGAATATGCTTAAAAAACTATAGAAGAATAAAGTCGGAGAGGAAAACAAAGCCACAACCATGAAAAGAAAAAGAATAGCGTGCAGGGCACAATCCTCCCTTGTTTTTGTTTTCAGTGAGAAACTGTACATAATCAAGAGAACACCCTTTTTTTTTGGTTGATTTTCAGTTTTGTCCTTTTAGTTATTTGTCAAGAACAGAGAATTTTAAGGGTAATTGAACACACGAGCGCTTTATGTAATTACTAACTAAGCACACGTCTTAATTATTTGTGGGCAACCCTTCAATGTCAACGATTTGGTCTACTAAAAATTATCAGGTTTTTTCACATTTTTTTTTACCTATATAGCATGGTTGGTTTGGTAGCTAAAAATTCAAGCTACATGAATCTGCTGTTTACTGAAATTTGCAAAAGCAAATCAATTGTCCTTCTATCTTCTAACTACCACATAAAATAAATAATTAAATAAAGCACTCGCATTGACTTTAATAAAGAGACGGTTACATTTCAGAGGATCTGAACATATCCATATCATTAGTTCCTATATTTGTTCGTGTTAAGGCGCATGTCCTTTCCCCAGTATGCAATCAAGAGGCTTTGGAGTTATGTCAGATAGGCTGCGTTCTATAATTAGATTGGGTCCTGAACCCCAGTTCTGATGACAAGCTAGGCTGTGTGCCGTAATTAGCCCCCACTTCGGGGGACTAATTCTCCATTAAGAGTGAATTACTAAATTGAAGCGGCAGCAATTTATACTACAACCTTTGTAAGTGTAGGTACCCTAGTTCCACGGTTGTCCTTCAGCATCCACTAACCTGCATATTCGTTATCAACAATAACAACACCAATACCAACAAAACCAAACACATATCCACGCCCAAAACACAAATAAAATGTCCAATCCTGATCCATATTATGCACCTATTAGTATTAGGTGTTGATAGGAACCAGCAATGATTTCTATTAACCTAATAAAAATTGAGATTTGATAAACAGCCATGCCAATAAAATGGAGAGCTGTTGAACATGGATTACAGATTTGCAGGCTTTGAGAAGATGTCAGGAGTGAATTTTAGTGCTGCACTCAGACTGCCCTTAATCTTCAAAGCACCCCTGTATTTGTCAAAGATTACGGATAGATAAGCACTCAGACTGCCCCTAATCTTCAAAGTACTACCACTACTTTGACAAAGTCTAACTAAGCCAGGAAACACATATTAAACCCATGGCCAAAGCCCAAACTTCTAATACATTAGACTCAAAAGCGCAATCCATAAACAATAATAAGTTTGGGCTGCAGATGTGATGAAAGGAATGATTAAGAGAAACTAGAACCACGGCAGGAATCTCATTCTTCGGCTCATCTTCCTTTTGTGCTATGGCCGCAGGGTGGACCCACGTTACAGGTAAATATATTCAGCAAGTCTGTGTTAACTTATCTACTAGTTTTTTTTTTTTACCAAAGGGAGTTGGAGAGATTGAGGGGAAGGGGGGATTGAACCGCCAACCGCCAACCTCCAACAACACCTCCCAAGCCTTGGCCACCAAACCAAGGTCTCGGAGGTAGTAACTTATCTACTAGTTCAAGGCATGAAAGATTGGAGAAACCAATACATTAAATACACATAAAGAAAAATTTCATAAAATTTCATGAAGCATACAATCAAACATATTATGTGCATAGCCTAATTTCATGTACAAGGAAAGCAGATGTGTACTTGTTATATAAAAATTGGTCAATAGTCATTCAATCTTTTATGTATTTAGGGCCTTTTCTAAATTGATGTCGTGAAATCACCCCAGACATGCTATTAATCTAGCTTTTTATCACAATTTATGAACCTGATATATAATGTTCAGCAAGTAGAGTTACTAGATCAACGTTGAATCAATGAGCAAATAACCAAATTATAGTGATGCATGTTACAAGGTACAGGGTACGTGGATTTGCTCTCACTCCATCACAAAAGGGTTCAATTTCAATTTCCGTTGATAGCACTTAAGACATGATTTCTGAATGAATGTCAAAACTGAGTTTCACAGTGAAAATGAATCAATTCAGGTTTGTTTTATTCAGATATCGTTTCACCTTGAACTTAAAAAGGTGAAAAAAAGAAAAAGGAGGAAAGTATAATTTTGACTCTATAATTTTCACTTGTAATGTAATTAATTTTATAATTTTTTTACAACACTTGAAAAAAAAATATTCTATATTTTATATTTCAATGCCGTATTAACTGTATCATAATTGATACCCTAAATTATCATCAGGTTCAGAATAAGAAAGCCTCACATTTCAAAACCATAAGAAATCTAAAATTATAGGAAGAAGTATGTTAATTCAGGAAAAATAATAAAACTCATATTTGGATAAAAATTCATATTCATACTTCTTACTCCTTTCAATTATATTCATGCTCAATATTTTGTTCTTTTATCGTTTATTATTTTTATATATAGTGATCTAACTTAACCATCCGAGTGTTTATGGGAGAAATTCCACAAATTTCACAAGTGTTGGTGATTCAGTTATCAATAATTATTTCATAATTAAATTTTATTGATAATTTAAAAAAGAAAAAGATAGTGATACATGTTAAGTATACAAAAATGGGTGTCCATTTATTCTTTCAGAAACTAGACATTTCATGCATTTTTAACCCACACAGCATAGCTTTCTCCAGATGTAGCAACCTGAAATTCTTTGGAGGGAAGGAGGTTTCCAAGATCCATCTTTGGCCCAATCTTCATAATAATGTTATCATTAATTGCTGCCATATAGAGATCAGATTGAGCAGCCAAAATTTTCACCCGACTTCTTGAGCCTATCCCATAGCTTTTCCTGATGGATGCCAGTTTTGTAATTTGCTCTTTCAGTCCCCAGTCAAAGAAGTGATCGTAAAACTGCACCATATAACAGAAAAGATTCTAGTGGATCAGAAAGGCTGCAACACTAATGTCATTATGCAAAGCAAAAATAAAATGAAGAAGAGAAGATTGAGCAAAATTTACAATGGAGGGGATTCCAGGATGAGTAAGAATATAAGCATATCCTTGCATGATTTTATCTGAGGGAAATGGCCATAGTTTTTGAGTAGAGCCTGTGTCATGATTGTCAATAAATGTCACTGCATTTTCAGGCACTATGCCAATCAACCCAGGTGGGTTTCCATTTGAATCTTTCAACCTCCATAGCTCTCCTTGCACGGCAGCTTGAAGAATCCCTTTTGTTGTGAAATCAAATGCTGTGATGACACCACCAGCAGCTTGAATCCAATCTTTTAGCGCATTGCGGTGTGCATCCTGATTATAGTTAGGTTTGCCATCCTGACCATAAGAAAGTGAATCCCATTTCTCACCAACAGCAAAATCTGGCGCAGTTCGCTGCATGTAAATTTTAGTAATACTTGGAGCATAGCCCTTCACAAAATCGAATCGCCATCCATCAAATCCTATTTCGGACTTTAACCAGTTCATCCAATTGGAAAGCTCTTTCTGAACTGTTGGATTGAGATGGTCAATATCAGGTGCAGGTTGAAAGTCTTCTCCGGTATCAGGATTTCCGTTGCCGTCAGAATAGGCAGTGTCATCTTTACAAATGAAGGAGGGCCCCCAGTCAAGGCGATTATCAGCAGTTCCGCCTTCAAAGATGCACCAAATTCCTCTCCCATCTTGCTTCTCAGCAGTTCTATGATTTATCACTATATCAGCCAAACATTTAATGCCTTTCTCATGGAAAGCCTGAATTAGTGACTTCAATTCATCTTGGTTTCCATATTTTGATGCACTTAGATCATACAGTCTTCCTGGCATGTACCCTGATTCAACATTAAAACGAAGACAAATCAGGTACCTTTGACTTTGTCAATAGAAAATCAGCAGTCAAGGTTTCTTGGCTTCAAAAGATCCTTAAAATGAAATCAGTCATATGTTTTCCCCTGAATCCCATATCCAAAATCTTGAAACAAATATTAACAAAATTTGCCTGAGGAATACCTTGAGGTGCAACTGACTGAGAAGCTGGAGGAAGCCAGACATGAGTAACTCCTGCATTAGCCATGTCAGGAACGAAATTCTTGAGAGAGTTGTACCATCCTCCGGCCTTGTTACATGATTCCCAATTGAACCCCTATCATACCATCATCAAATTTTAAGACTATGTAACCTTTTCCAAAATTTACATGCACAAAAAAGCCTGCACATATATGTGCCTCTGCTTGTGTGTGCCACTGAAAAAAAAAAAAAAAAGTCACAGCCGGAGAGTGCATCCCATACCTGAAATAATAATGCTGCGGACGTGAACAAAGGGAAGACTGAGAGAAAGTAAATCCAAGATAGAAATGTCATTCTGTCTCCTCTGTGTTCTCTATCTTGGAAGTATGGCTTTAGTGAACCATCTTATAGGCATCTTTAGCAAGTTTTGTCTCAATTTATCTACGCGTTTAAAGCATGAATTAGAGGATAAAACCAATACCCTAAAGCAAAGTAAACACCTCCATAAAAGCAACAAGAAAAGTTTTTTTTTTTTTTTTTTTTTTGTACTTTAGGATGCTAGTGTGAAGTGTGGACAATAGTTAAGTGTTTTATCCTTGAGGGCTTCATTTTCTATCCAAAATTCTCCCATGTTATGATGTTTATCCCCTGCTTTTTTAGCCTTCCATAATGGTTGGCATTATTCCAATAGAAAAAGCAGAGGAAGGAAGAGGTCAAACTTTTAATATTTTATATTGTGTTTGTGCTTTCTTCACCTCCTCCTTTCACACTTTAAAGTCTAGAGCCCGTATCAATCCCGTAAGTTGCCGATATAGAAATTGTCAAACTTAAACCTGTTATGTTTGGGGACCATGTGTGATTGGAGTTTGGATCAAATAGACTCCAATGAAACTGCATTATTGACTCAGTAAGCACCGGGCAGTGCATAGCACTTTTACTTGTACCCGAATTACTAGATTTTGGATCTGTGATCCCAAGCCTGCAGCAAGTTATGCAGCTTCAGAAAGAGTATATGCTTCAAAAATAGTAGAAGAATAAGGTTGGAGAGGAAGACAGAGCCGCAAACATGAAAAGAAAGAATAGCGTGCAAGGCATAACCATCCCCATATTTTTGTTTTTAGTGAGACTAACCGTACATGATCAAGAAAACACCCTTTTTGCTCTCTGTTGATTTCAATTTCGTCCTTCAGTTACCTGTTAAGAAATGAGAAATCACAATCACTTGTAATTACTAATTAAGCACACGTCTTAAATCATTTTTAGGCAACCCTTTAATGTCCACGATTCGGTCTACTATAAATTATCAGGTTTTTTTCACTTTTGTACCCATATAGCATGGTTTGACAGTTCAAAGTTAAAGCTACACAAATCTCGTATGTACTATCTTATGATTACCACAAAGGAAGAGACAGGTACATATGGGAGGATTGTAACATATCCATATCATTAGATCCTATATTTGTGCTAAGATGCAGGTGCTTTTTCCCAAACATGCAGTCAAGAGCCCAGCTCCTATATTTGAGTTAAGCTGCATGTCCTTTTTCCCAATATGCATTCAACAGCCTCTCCGTCAATTTATGGATTTTAATACATTGGTTACATGTTTACTTGGAGTTCTGTCAGACACGCTGCGTGCCATAATTAGACTGGGCCCTGGAACCCCCAGTTCCGGGGACCTGCTCTCCATTAAGAATTTAATTGACAGACTGGATTATTATGACTCTACCAATGCCATCAGTGAAACAAGGAAGATATACATGAATCTCAGAAGATCTTGGCAATAAACCTCCTCCATCTAGCTTTGACATCCTCGCCAATCCTTCCCACTCATAAGATTTTTAAAATAGAAAATATGCCACTGAATGACAAAACTGGAGTGGTAGCAATTCGTACTGCAGCCTCTTTAAGTTGTCGGGGGCCTTTCTTCAGCACTCTCACTTCAGAAATTGCCAACATTATGTTGGAGTTCATGGGCAACTAAGCTATCCACTAACCTACAGATTCATTATCAACAATAACAACAGCAAGACCAACAAAACCAAACACACATCACAACCAAAACACCTAACAAAGAGAGAATGGGGCAGAAAAATCGATTGAATTGAAGATTTATTGTCTAACACAGATATTCATTCATAAAGAGAAGTATGCAGCTTTCTAATTCAAGATTGTTCAAGAATAGAAAAATGTCCGATCCAGTTCCACATTACATAAATAAAAGCTTATGCACCTATTAGTAATAGGTGTTGATAAGAACCATCAATGATTTCTATTAACCTAGTACTAATTTGAGATTTGATAAACTGCCATGCCAATAAAATGGAGCTGTTGAACACAGATCACAGCTTCGAAGGCTTTGGGAAGATGTCGGGAGTGAATTTTTGTGCTGCACTTAGACTGCCCTTAATCTTCAGATTACCCCTGTATTTGTCAAAGATTACAGATTAAGCACGGTATATGAAAATAAGCAGAAAATGAGAGGGAAAAAAAAGTGGGTTGAGCACGGTCAAAGAGTGCACCTCATGAAAGCAATCTGAGGATTCAACTTTCCCTCAGCAAGTTTGACAAAATCTTCATCCTTCAAGGAAAATGTGGCATCAGGCTTACCTTCATAAGCACCTAAAATTTTCAAAATTTCGAGCAATCAGTTTCTTGTTTACAGGTTTCTTTTTTTGAACAAAGAAACAGTTTTTGAGCTGTTTTCACAAAAATATCATCAATATAGCAGAGAGAATGATGCAATGCAAGTCCTATTGTTTTAAATTTAATAAAAGAAAATCCCATGATTAAGTAGGACATACTACCAAGTTAAGCCTTTGTGGGAAGCAAGTGAACCATTCACATCCCACAGGCTAGGATACTGCGACATACTATTATCTCTAGTTGCTCTAGCCGTGTTGAAAGACTGATGAAACAGCGTGATATATTTGGGATGTGCTATTTCAAACCCAACTTTGTTTCACTGTTTATTTTCAAGAGATTTTTTTTTTTTTTCAAGAGATTTTTGGGGCAAACGTTGCCAAGTATACTAACATTAGTCTCTAAGTTCAAATAAAAAGCACACATAAAGCGAGCAAAAGTGGAGGAGTGGGGCCAAAATTAACAAATGAACTAAAGGAACCTTTGATTTCTAGCCTATTACGTACATAATTCAATGCTGTTGAGGCTAAGACAATATGCAATTGGTGATCATATTACAGAACCAAACAACAGACAGACAACATCAAATTAGTAATAATCGATAACAGTGCAAGAATATCGAAAGAATTTTAAAAAATTACAAAAAAAAAAAAAGAAAAAGAAAGAAAAGACCTTTGGTAACCTCTCCTTTCTTGAGATTAACAGTATAAATCACTTCATCAACCCCAATTTTCTGCCACAAGAACACGACACAAAATCAAGAACAGAATTCAAATCGCATAAGCGAATATATATATATATATATATACACATACAAAATGATGGCGGATAGTACCTTGGGGGCGAGATTGAACTGGTAAACGAGGTTGATCTTCTTCTGAAGTTGAATACCCTCATCAGTCTCGAGAAATCGACCCAAGAGATCAAGAACTGATTGGGACTTGAGCTCAGTAGCCATTGCTGCAAAACTGTTTGAATGATGGGTTAAGCGTTGAAAGAGGTTGGGTTGGGTTTATAAATTATAAAGAGGAAGAGGGGAGAGAGCTCTGGTGCGGAGGATTGAATTAGATTGAATTGGGAGATTGCTTGCGGGGACGACATTAATTAGCAAGACAGATTAGGTGATAGGTGGTAGCTCACACGCACCCCGATGTCTTACATGTTCCCCAGCATTTATTCATTTTTCAGGCTGACGTTTCGCATTTACATAGGTTATTTCACTTCGTTTTACTTTTACCCATATTAAAAATATACTCCCTCCGTTAATGTTCTAATTAATTAATACATTTTAATTTTTATTTAATATCTAAATTTTTATTTTATTAAAATTAAAATATATATTTAATACGAAATTATTAATATTCTTTAAAAAAGATATTATTAATAATTAAAAAATTTCACCTTTTTTTTGGTATAATCACATTGTAATTTAGTGGAAAATCTTAACAATTAGGGTTGAATATCCGACCTTCCAATGTACTAAAATTTTAATATTTTTAATTAGTCCTATTGATATAAAAAATCACAACGTTTTTAACCTTTTGCAAATATATACCTAACTTTAAAAATTAGCAAAATTAACCCAATTTACTATCTTATTTGCAATTATAGCATAATTTTAATTTGGTCAAAATTAAAAAATAAAATGTACACCTAG
>CATIWK010107968.1:0-11701 GCA_949634005.1 Mallotus japonicus
CAAGGGAGGGATTAGGGATTACATCACTTGGAATAATTACTACAATAACTCAACCTCTCAAGAACTAATTAATACAAATATACACTTAGTGGTTTGAAACCACTCTTAAGAATTCCTGTGAAACAAATGGTCACCTTTTCCCACAGGTCGGGAATTTGGTTTGTTAGCTCAAAAGCGGTAAACATAAACAGGAATTCCAACAAGGGACAAATACACAAATAAACATGGCATTTTCACCAATACATGCAAAGGACAACAACATACATGATACAAATATATAATCAGCATGGATTATCGACCTAAGCACATAAGAAGACTGTACAGGAGGCAGGACAGGGTGTTAGTCGCCCTGTTGAAGTGGCGATCGCCAACTGGCCTTCTATCCGAGTGGCGATCGCTTGCTTGACGCCTCCTCAACAGGATGATCGAGCTATAAAAACCACAAATTTGCTTCTACTCTAAGCAAGCTACACATGCAAGTATTCAGAGCCCTAAACTATCCTAGAACTTCAATAAATCACGTTGAAAACATGGTATATCACATGGGATTTACATTTAAAGCATAAATCAACAAAAAAACTAAGAAAATGAACAAACAAACTTAAGACTTTAATATGTGAAGAGCAAGTAAGAGTAGTTACTGAAATAAAAGCTTTTCCAAAGTATTTTGCCCTCAAAGATTGAATGGTGAGCTTGATTTCTACTCACATGCAAGAAAAGAGTCTTCTTCCTCCTTAAGAAATGAACTTTTTTCTTGGTTTTTCTTTCTTCCTTACTAAAAAAATGTTCCTCCTTTGCTCCTCAGAGCTTTTCTCTCTCTCTCTCTTTTCTCTCTAGTTTCTGTTCTTCCCTCTCAGAGATTCCAAAATCCAAAAAAATAGTTCCCCCCCCCCTCCCCTTCCTTTTTCTTCTCCTTTTAAACCTCTTAACTACCCATCCCATCACCATGCCTTCTCTTCCCCCTAAGCTAGCTCTCTTCCACTCTTTTCTTTCTCAAAAGGTGTTATTTTGTGTGCTAGAGTAGAGGGTGAGGCGTGGGCCCACCTTTCCTCTGCCATTTACAAGCTGCATTCAATGCAGCATACAAGTGGCTGTCAAAGTAGCGATCGCCTCCTCGAGGAGGCGATTGCCACTTGGCTAGGAGGCGATCGCCTCTTTTCCAAGAGGCGACGCTTCCTTGGCCTAGGCGTGCACTGGGCAATATTGGGCCAGAGTGATCCGATTGGGTATGATGGGCTTGGCTTTCTAAGTTCACTTTTAAAGAGTTTCAGGTTTTTTTCTTGCATTCAATTCTCATTCTCATCATTGGGTTTTGTTGCGAGTCGGCTAAACCGAACATTCACAGTCCGTCCCCTATCGCTAGCCGACCGGACCGAGTGTCTACAATAATATAAAAACTAACATGTATCTTTATATTAAAATGATTGACATTTTTAATTAAAATTGTGGAAAAATTATTATATTTAAATACCTTTTAATTAATTGTAAAATTCATTTTATAGAACTTAAAATTTATACCGTTCATCATGCTTATATATTTATTAATATTTGTGTGATATAGTATATGTATGTATTAAATTTATAATTAAAAACTATTTCAAAATATTTAACTATATTTTACTTGTACCTACAATATATTGAAAATAAAAAAAATTTACTATTTTTTTGAACTTTATATGATTTGATATATCAATGATGTATTCAATATCTTGTTATATCTATAAAATATTATAGATGTTTTTGAAAACCTCAATTATATGAAATATTGTTAAAAGGATATAAATATATAATATTTATATTGAGATTTTTTTTTTGAAATTGGATATATTTATGTATATACTTGTAGATATATAAATATTTTTTAATTCAATGAAAATTTGGTGGATGTGAATTATTTAAGTGATAGTAATTTTTTTTAATATTTACAGTGTTCAAGTGGTTTAATTTTTCACCTCAAGAGAAAAAATAAGAAAAAATGAAAATTTAAATCTTACTTTCTATATCTGAATGTCCTTTTTTTAAAAAAAAAAAATTGAACTATTGGTAGGAGACAATATTTAAGTTTATGGTTAAAAGGCAAAATTGAGCCTGTGAGTATGATATTTAAAAGGCAAAAGATATAAAAGAGTCCAACTTACATGAGAAAAGCGGATAATATCTTAAATCTAGTGTTAACTCATAGAAACCTATGAACTTTTTAAAAATGGCTCAATTATGCATTTTTTTTTATCAGTTACTTAACAAATGTTAAGTTTTAGTTTGTGAAACTATAAAAGGTACAAAAAAAATCTTTATTTTTTTATTTTAGTAGAATTAAACCCTAAATATTTTTAAAATTTAAAATATTTATTTATTTTTATTAATTAATATTTTACTTTAGAAATTTATTTTAAAGTCCACAGTTGTTTTTTTAAAATTATGTATTTTAAAGCATATATTACTTATTTTTTCCAAAAAAAAATTTAAAGCATAAAATTACTTACCAAATTCATTTCATAATGTAAAAATAATCGCAAAAAAATTTATTGATCTAAATTATTTTAGAGGATTTTTTTTTTTTTGAAAAATGATCTTAGATTGTAAAAATTTTGATTTTTGTAAATATTATTATATGAATCAAATTATTTTATTCTTAAAAAATGCTCTATGATAATTTGTTATAATAAATTTACATTTTATTGGCCAAATAAAATTTAATAATTTTTCTAAATAAAATTTTACTAGCCAAATAAATTTTATTAATTTTTTTTTATAAAATTTTATTGGTTAGATATAATTCAATAATTCTTCCAAATAAAATTTTACTAGCCGAATAGAATTTAATAGTTTCTAAATAAAATTTTATCAGCCAATTTTGAATAAAATTTTATTTGGCCAAATAAAGTGTAGAATTTATCAAAGAATTATCATAGAGCATTTTTAAAATAAATAATTTTTATGTATGCAATAATTTTTAAAAATAATTAAACTTTTAAAAATAAATTTTATAATAAAATATTAATTAACAGAAAAAATAAATAAATAATTTAAAATTTAAAATATTCAGACTTTAATTGTACTAAAATAAAAAAATTAAGAAATTTTTTGTACTTTTTATAATTTCTCAAACTAAAACTTAATATAAATTAAGTAACTGTTAAAAAAGGATTTAATTGAGTCATTTTTAAAAGTTTATAAGCTTCAATGAATCGCCACTATCTCGTATAAATTGAAGGTTTTTTTTTTTTACCTATTTAAAACGTTAAATATTTGTCAATTATTATTGTTGTTATTATAATTATTATTATATTTGTCATTTCAATTATATTCTAAATATTTAATTCTTTAATAAGGAGAAAGGCAAAATTCAGCAGCCTCCATCATCACACAGCGTGTGGAAGGGGTGAGTAAAAACCGATTGAACCGAAGTTTTTGAACGTAACCAAATTGGTTTGAGTCATTAGTTCAGTTGGTGAGTGAAGTTTCGGTCGCTTCGGTTCATTTGGTGGATAAAATACGATTATCGATTTTAGAATCTAACCGACCAAAAATCGAAATATTTATATATATAATAAAGTACTATATAAAATATATTAATTTAGAAAAATATATGTAAATATTAAGATTATAAGAAAAAATATTTATAGTTATATTATTAATGAATAAATTTTTTAAAAAATATTAAATTGATAAATAAAATTTTTAGAAATTATTTCAAAAATTAAAATGGATAAATCAGTTAACCGACTGAATCGAACCGAACCAAACTGATTCGATTCTGATATATATTAGGTTCGGTTTCAATTTGACGGTTTGGTCAATTTCGGTTCAGTTTGAACCGAAACCGACCGATGCTCACTCCTGAATACTGTAGCACTATCTGATCCGTATCATATGATGATTGTACTTTTGTCATTTCAACGATTTTTTTTTGGTCATTACAAACTGGAGAAGGAAGAGATAAAAAAATTAATATCAAAATTTTTCAATATAAAAATTAATATCAAAATTTTTCAATATATATGTGCGCACGAGTGTTTGTAAATTTTAAAAATTTTAAGGGATAATTATATTTTTGGTGTTTGAATTTTTCTGTTTTTTCTATTTGAGTGTCTAATCTTTTTTTTTGCAATTAAGTGTCTGAACTTTTGAAAAACATACCAATGTAGTGTCTCCAGCTGATTTGATGCTGACTGGGTGCTCAGTCAGATCAAACAGGATCTACTTTTATCTTAGTCATTAACCATATCATTTGCCACATGTGTTGCATTATTTAAATGATAAAATTACCCTTATTTAGTCACCCTTCATATCTACCATGTCTGCGACAAAAGCTACTATTGAGGTTATTTTTGTCAATTCATAATATTTAATAAGGGTATTTTTGTCCTTTAAATAATGCAATACACATGGCACATGACATGACTAATAACTGGGATAAAAAGTGGGTCCAGTTTGATCTGACTCAACACCCAGTCGGCCGGAGACACTACATTGGTATGCTTTTCAAAAGTTCAGACACTTAATTGCAAAAAAAAAAGATTAGACACTAAAATAGCAAAAACTGAAAAGTTTAAACACCAAATTTGTAATTATCCCAAATTTTAACATAAATTTTTATCAATTTCCCATGGTAGCTAGGAGATAAACTAGCACTCCTTGATTTCTGTTAGCATTGAAGAAAACAAAAACATTTGATAGAACTTATTTTAAATTCATCTTTTCAATAATCTCACTACACTAAAAATGCTGAAAAAATATTTTTATGATTTAATTCGCATTTACCATTTACCAAATTTTTTTATCTTTCTAATTATATATATAAAGGAAATAAGTATTTTTAATATTTAGGACAATATGCTTAAATTATGTTTTCTTTTATTCCATCTTGTTCACTTATATTCAATCATTTCTTTTACATAAAAAATGGAAAATTTTATTTAGAATATTAAATTATATATTATGTATTATGAATTCATCAACTGTACATAATAAACTCTGAAATTGGCAAAAACTTTCCAAGAAATTCAAGAAAGGCATACTTTTTGTGTGTTGTTCAAGAAATAAAAAAAACAGTTTAGTTGGCAGCATGCATTTAAAACAGGCCATTAATTATGAAAATGTTCCTACATGATGAGAGTAAATTAAGTTGATGCAGTTGGTATACATGGATAGATTCATCTATAAAAGTCAACCGTCTCAATAAAATCTATAAGTTTAATTATCTTTTCTTTTATTTTTTCTCTTTCAATAGGATACATATAGATAAATTAGTAACAAATATCCGGCTAACTTTTTTTCTAAATTATTGATATTTAAAATTTAATTAATCTGATTATATTTAGATATAAAATATTTACTTTAATATGATTGTATAAATTATGATTTAAATTATATATATATAATTATAATTCATTTGATTGGCTATTACAAACTAACGCTAACACTAATATATCATCAACAACAACAACTATTATAATTATTATTAACAACTATATATACATCCTAGTGTGTATTAGACAAAAACATTTTAATTTAAGATATTAACATTATTAGAGTTCGAACTCGGGATCTTTTACTTTCGGTACCTCTACTTAGACTATTCAGTTTAAATTTCGTTGGCGGTTACTAATTGATTCTAATAATTAGTGATTATGGTGAGCTGATATTGTATAAAGATTTGAGCAATGTCCATTAATTATTACATCAAAGCTGGCCTTGTTTTGTCATTAGTTGATGCCAAAAAAAAAAAAAAAGTTTAGTATCTGATGCTTATATGCCCATCTGTTAAGCTTGGAGGTGGCATGGTGGCAAGGAGATGTGGAAGTCACATCACAAAGCTAATGTTTGAGAATGTTAATGCAATGCAGACAGTTGTGAATTGGAGATTTAAATGTATAATTATGTTTCATGGATTACATCACTAACCACTCCTAATAATTAATCAAACAAAGAAAAAAAAGTATTTGATTCTTCTCTTAGCTAACACTTTTTCTAATTATTGGTGCAAATTTTCTGGCGAAGTTTAAGGTCAACATGTTTGTGTTCTCACGCATTAAGGTTTTTCTCTCAATCATACATTTTTGTTTTTTTTTTTCTTTTTAATTTCTGTAGTGTAGTGTATCCTGTTCACGAAACTAAGAAATGAACTGATCTTTTGAATTTTTATATTAGTTGTGAAGTGTTTGTGTTTAGGTTATATGAACAAATATGCCTTTATAAAATTGCTATAATTTTGTGAAGGAGTATTTTTTTATCCTTAACCGAGTGTGCATGTATTATACAATTAAAAAAATGTTTAAACAAAAATAATAGACCATATTTGAAATATTTTTATCGTTAAATTCAAAATGAATGGTTGATACATTATTATTATTATTATTCAACAACCCATCTACTCATTTTATGAAAATTTAAATTTTAGTTGTTGAAATTAATTTAACAGTAAAAATTACTCAAATACAATCCAATATGATTGTTCGAATTGGGGAGGATTCAAGGTGTTAAATTTATCATTTGTTTGCCTCTGTTTTACTTTTTTAAATATCATACATAATTCATCAATCAAATAAAAGTTCAAGTTAATGTGAAAATTGTATGATAAAAGCATAATTTCATTTGCAGATGAACATTAGAAACATTATACATTGGTTTTGAAATTGGCTGACCACATTAGCTACCTAATGTATAAACAATGTCAGTGGGACTTTGGTTGCTTATATTTAGATTAATGATATGTTGTTTAAACGGTTCTTAATCAAATAAGATCTACTTAATCAAGCCTAATTAGTGAAGTACTTGATTTCTTTCACAGAAAGCAAAGCACAACAATGCCTAAACTACAGAACTCCTGAACAATTTTCTCTCTTCTTTTTTTTTTTTTTTTTTTCAACCATTGAACCTCTGAACAAATTTTTCACCCCTATGGTAAGACCAATCAACCAAACCATACAGCATAATGATATATATGATACAAGAAGCCTATTTCTTCTGCCTAAAAACCTCACTTTCTCGCTTCAAAAAGAAACCAATTATCCTAAAGGCTAAAGCCCAAGCACTGCAAAATCCAATACTATAAAAATATTTGCCTTTTTCATATTACAAGAAGCATTCCATCAATAAAGCAACCTCCTTGTACAATTTGCAAAGGATGTTGGCAACAACAGAATAGTGTAGCTTCTTCAAAACAACCTGCTCTTGCTCAGCATGCAGATGAAACCTTTCATTTAAAACATCAGGTGTCGAAATCGACGTCCACTGATAATATTATGCTTCACTTTTGGTAAGGATGGTACCTAGATGTAACAGCACCACCACCATTTTCACTGCCTCCATATCCCCTACTACTGCCATGACCACCACCATTGACAGCACCACTGCTTCCATATCCTTTACCACTGCCAAAACTACCACTATCATTACTTCTTCCATATCCTTTAGCAACCCCATATCCTGTGGTGTTACCGAATGCACTTGAGGCACCATAACCACTGCCTCCGTATCCCCCATTACCAAACATCATGGGACTGCCAAACCCAAATCCATAACCGTATCCACCATAACCACCAAAAAAACCACTGCTTCCATAGCCTCCCCCATAGCCTCCTCCATAGCCTCCATAGCCACCATAGCCACCATATCCGCCATATGCACTGTGTGCTCGGCCCATTTTTCCACCATACAAACCCTCCGAATTATGGCCAGGGCCATACCCACCTGCATGGTTGCTGAATCCAGTCTGAGGCTTCACAGTGGAGCTATATTCGCCACCATTTCTTTTTGGTACAGCCTTTTTGATTTCCACCTAATTTGTAATAAGAAGGATTTGAGTTAAAAGTATTTCATTGGAAACATATTCAACAAAATAATCAATTTCAATAAGAAAGTTAATTTACCCGTTTTCCTCCAAGTTCATGCGTCCTGCCCACTGAAAAGATCTGTTCAACAGAATCTTCAGTCTCAAATGTGACAAACCCAAAGCCCCTGGACCGTCCAGTTTTATGATCCAGCATAATCTGGTGCTCAACAATGTTACCATAACAAGAAAAATACTCCCTCAACTCATCTGTAATAAAAAGGTACACGATCAAAAGAGGGTAGTGATTTAGCTAACTTAAAAAATGAGAAAAAATAACACAACAGCTGAAATATGCCTTCAGTGAGTGACGGTGGTATTCCACCAACAAAAATTTTTTTGGCTCTTATAACCCCTTTAACCTCCATATCCTCCCTTGGAACTGTCTTCTTTACTTCAACCTGACATAAGAGCACACAGCAATAAACTCCAAGAAACTGAACTTTGATTGCTCAAAAAAAAAAAGGGAAATTCATATAATTGAAACTTTAGTGTCCTGTATAATCAAGGAGCAGGAGGTTACCGCTCTGCCATCAATGACATGGTCCTCTTCCAAAACCCTATCAGCAGCTGCTGGGTCAGCAAATGTTACAAATCCAAAACCCCTTGGCCTTCCAGAATGTCTATCCCTCATAATAACAGAGTCTGTAATTTCTCCAAACTTACTGAAGTAACTAGTGAATGTATCTGAAACCAGATCAACATGAAAATTATTAATGATAAAAGGACAGTGGAATAGTGGATACTGCATCAGAAGAATATAATGGTGGCCAAAATTTAGTAAAGGCACCTTTTGATGTGGTAGAAACATTTGCAAAGAGGGTATGGATCAATAAACCACTTCAGCAATAGATATCATACTTCTATTCATCATACCCATTGATACATTTATTAATCTTATGCTATCGAGCGAAAAGAAAGTATTCATCACTAGTTAATGTTTCATACACTTTGTTGCTGTTGTTTGAGGTGGGTTTCAAAACATGGCATTTTTGCATGTATAGATTCATGCAGCATGAGGATCAGGATAAAACTTTATTTCAAGCTCTTTCAATCAGTTTAGAAGACTCAAGACTAGCAAACTGGTCTGCATATGTTGCTAGAAAGTAAAAACTACGTAAAACCCATCCATAGTTTAACTCCATTATAAGAACTGATAAAAAGGCATATGACTAAGTAAGCATACGTGCAACTGAATCTATCTTGGTCAATTGCACCCAAAAGGCCCAAGTATAAGCATTGAAAATTTGCAGCCCAAGTGACAGGAAAATGGCTCAATATCTTAAAAAGGATCTAACTAATTCAGTTTCCAAGAAAGTTATTCCCAATGAGTTTAACAAGAAGAGGATAACTACTCCACCGACAAACTTAGGTAAGACCAAGCACAACACCTTCCAAAACATAAGGAATTGGCATCCATTGCAAAAATCGGCTCTTTGTCTCACCTAAATAGCAATTGAATTGCTAAATTGAGTAAGAGTAGTCCCTACAATGTACTATAACAGAATCCAGGAGAAATAACCAAGTATATTTCCAAATGATTGTAATAGTATCTCAAGGCTCTTTGAATTGGTAAAATACTTGTAACGTATGGATCATGATAAAATAGGTGTTGTGATAAATCATTGATTTCAACTAGCAGTTCAAGACATCAACATTAAATCCAATAGCATTCACGAAGCAGTTCAAAAGGAAGAAGAATAAAAGGAAAATTCAACATTAAATCCAACAGCATGCAAGAAGCAGTTCAAAAGGAAAATTTAAGGGCGTACCTTCAGTAGTTTCCCAAGAGATGCCACCAACAAAGAGTTTTCTACCAAGAAAAATCAAATAATAACAAAATTACTACAATTAAACCATTCAAGCTCTAATCTTTAATTTTTATTTTTGGGCTGTGAAACCCTAAGCAACAAAAGCACCTAATACCACAACAACTACAACTGCTATTACGACTATAACTAACTAAAACTAACTGACTAACTAACTAACCCTTGAGAAGAATCAGAAGAAGAATTGTCACGATTCTGAATATGATTTAGGGATTGCTTTCTCTCATTACCACCTGCATCGCCGAATTGATGCTGATTTTGATGATGACGGAGTTGATTATTGTCATAATAGTTGTCTTCCTCATCTTCATCGCCATGAAAGGCAATTACGTTGTTTTCTTCTTCTTCAAATTGATTTCTTTGCTGTGCATAATCGTAATCCATTGTTTCAAAAACCAGAAAGAGCAATGCTACGACTGACAATTCAAATTGAATGTTAGAAATTTGGAAAAAAACCAAGATGATACAAACAGGATGAATTACAAAAACTAGGGTTTTGGGGAGAGGGAAACAACGAGGGTTTCGGGTTTTTTTGATTTTTATTGTGTTTGCTCAGGAATTTTACCTCCTCTCCCGTTACAAACGACGTCGTAATATACATCCAAATACGGCACGGAAATGGATTTCTCAATTATTTTTCAAAAGTGATTCCGTTGCTCATTTTTTATTCGTGCATGATTAAAAAAAATGCACAACCCATTTTATTGGGAATAAATTCGATTTGACCATCAAATTTTCAATAAAGATTATTTTTTTTCCAAAATGACATTTTTTGTCAATTCAGCCCAAAACTTGCACCTATTGTATCATTTAAGATCATTTCTGACAATTCTTGGAGCGTGAAATATAGGAAGCGGTTTATTTCAAAAAAAAAAAAAAGAAATATAGGAAGCGGTTAACAACTAGAACAAAATTAAAGACATGGCCAAACTGGAAAAGAAATTGACTTTTTTTTTACTGTCATGTTGTATTTCCCAAATTGAATAAATCTCCAAATAGTATATAAACCCTAGTTCTATTACAATATACAAATTCGAAAAATTTTCCAGTTGTTAAATGTCTTCTGCATCTTCATGGTTCAGTCATGTGCTTCATCTCATCATTTTTTTGGAGTTTAAGAGCCAAAATTTAATTATGAAGTGTCTGAAAAGAGTACTTCATCTATCATTTTTCTTTATTTAAGGGCTAAAATTTAATTATGAAGGCCCTGAGAAGAAAAGAGATGTGAGTGTTATTCTAAAAGTTTCAAAATTCCATTGCAAATTTCATGGACTAAAAGTAATCATGTAACAAGGTTTTTCAATTGTCCTAAGGTAATATTAATTTCAGCTTTCTTGATTATTTTGAAGGATATAAATTTTGATCATTAATTCAATTGGAAATTTCATGGAGAAGGTAGATGTGATTTTTTAAGTGAAAAGATAAAAAATTTACCAGTTGGTCTATTAAAGGGCAGAGTTAATAAAACGGGAGAACGAGCTGATGGAGTTTAGATTATATGGACGTGAAAGATTCAAATTCTACATAGGAAACAACTCTATATGAAGAACGGTCTAAAATTTCACAAAAATTAAATAAAAACAAACACATTAGAAATTTGTAGGTATTAAATATTAGAAAACAAATAACACAAAATAAAAAAAATATAATAAGAAATTACCACTAATTTAAAAGATGATTGACGATAAATGAAAATGAAAAAGAAAAATTTTAAGAAAACAAAATCAAGAGAGAGATGACAAATGCTGTTAATTAGCTTTTTGGCCTGTTTAAAGTTATGGGTAGTTTTGGAGCAAATTTTAAGACAAAAAACTGGTAAGATCAAAGTATTTAACTGGGCATAAGTTGAGAGCTGAGAAAGTATTTACACCAACGTATTACAAAAATTTTAGCAGCGAAGATCATCAGAATTGTCTGTTTCTTCTGTTGCAATTAATCATCTAGCTTTTCTCTTCATCATCACCATTGTCATTTTCTTCCATGAATTCTTCCTCTCCATCACTTTCTCCTACTTGTCTGCTTCTTATCTTGCAACTAA
>CATIWK010108009.1:0-10795 GCA_949634005.1 Mallotus japonicus
ATATATATACACATACTCAATTAAATATTAAATTACACAAATAATAAAATAAATACTAACACTTTAAATACTCAATTTAATATTTTAAGAATAAAAATTCTTCCCACATACACATACACAAAAATAATATACATACATAAACACATACTCTTTATAATTATCAAAATACTTATTTAACCACAATATCACAAAAATAATAATCAACTCTTAAAAAATCCATATTTAATTTAATAATTAAAATACGGGTTATAACAATTGCGTTTATAATTTGGTATCGTTTTGGTTTTCTTTTTGTTTCTGATACCTTTTTTAATTTGGTATCTTTTCGGTTTTCTTTTGGTTTCTGATACTTTTTTTTAATTGGTATCTTTTTGGTTTTCTTTTGGTTTCTGATACTTACTGTTTTATTATGACAATGTAGTTGCACAGAGTTTCTTTTTGTATGTTATATTTATGCAATCTTTATTTTATATCCAAATATTCACAGTTGAAGGAGAATTATTATTTTAATTTTTTTTAAATCTGTTTTTGGTTTTATTTTTATTTCCAATTCATTTTTTTGTATCTGTTTGTTTATTTTTGGTTTCTGATTTATTTTTTTTGTATCATTTTGTTTTTATTTTTGGTTTTTGATTCATTTTCTGTTTTAGTTTTTTTTTTTTGAAGAATGTATATGAGATTTTTGGTTCTGTCCTGCTATATAAATACTAAAAGATTTATTTTGTATGTTGATAGAGCCAATTACAATATTCTTGTAATTTATTTCTATTTGAAAGTTTATCTAAAATATTTTACTTTTAACATGCAACAAAATTTTGGCTTTACTTTTTTTTTAATAAAAGGGCTAATATAAAAAGAAATGATTATTTTTAACGTTCTATTTATTTTACTAGAAGGGTATTTTAGTGATTTTTATAGACTTTAATAATGAATTTCTTTTTTTTTTTTATAGAGAGATGTTTTAGTTTAGTATACAAAAATTAAATATATAATTTATAAATTATTATGTAAGAAAAGACGTTTTAAGATCAAGATAAACCTCTTAATGCTACTATTTTCTTATTTCTATAGTACTAATCAGGCATATCTCTATGACTAGGTGAAATAATTGCAATATGCTCAAATCCTCAATAATTTATTAAATAAGAATGGCATTCTAAGGGCCAATTTGGTGGCTTGCCATTAAATATAGCCTTAAGCTGCCTGATATGTTCCAATGAAGCAATTTTTCAACTAAATAACTAAATATGAGTGGTTGCATGTTGCAAGTAAAATTTGTCTTGTTAAGAAATCTTATTGAGCTTGTATTCAATTGATTGCATAGAAAAATATTCGAATTTTTATACCCTGAATACAATAAAACTTGTAATGTAATAGCTGATTGAACAAAGTTTAAACTTACACTTTAGTTTTGGTTATCTAAAAAAAAATCGAGTAGAATCTAAACATGCAAATATGGCACAAATTGAATTACAAGACATTATAGAAGAAAGCCAACCAAAATATGCCTTTAGCTATATGTCGTTTTTGTTTGTCAAATGAGACATACCAACCAAATATTTCATCACCAAATTAAAAAAAAAAAACAGCCTTGTTTTTACTGAAATTTTAATTTTTCCAAAATGTCGCCAGAACATAGCACCCTTAGTCGGCATCGGTGAGAAGAATTCAAGAAATCACACTAAAACCCAGCAACAAACCATATCTCAGCCTCTCAGTTCATTTCCGTTTCTTAATTCTCTTCTCTATCTCACCGAACTCCCACCATTATTTCAACAAAAACACTTACTGGGTTTATGGAGAGCAATTTAAAAACAAAAAGACATAAGAAATATAACAGAAAAAAATTACAGATTTAAACAGAGAAAGAGAGCAAAAAGAATTGAAACTGACTCGAATTAAATTGAGAGACAGAACCAATGCCCAGATGAGAAAAAAAAAAAGAGGCCAAATTTCAGATTTTTATTATAAGAAATAAAAGTAGAAGACGGTGATGGTTGATAAAAAGCTGCTGTTCTTGTGCTTGTTAATGTGGAACACAAGGATGTGGAAGTTGAAATTAGCAATGGCATATTTATAGGACCATATATTAAGGGAGATTATGAGATTCTTGTGGTGTTTTTGCACTTGAAATCATGTGTCAGATCGAAAATCATACAAACAATAATGGGTAAAGTTCTAAATTCAAAAACCTTAAGCTAGAAAAATAATTGAAAGATGCATGCACACCTCAATGAAAAAGAAGAGAATTTTGAGTGAAATTATTGATCTGAGAGTCAAAGAAAGAGAAAAAGATACCTAAAGAAATGAAAATGAAAGGTTAATGAGAGTTAATGGTGGTGCTTTTTATAATAACACGATGCAAAGAAGTGAATCTGTGTTTGGTATTGAGAATCGAAGAAGGAGAGGTGAGGAGCAGGATTGAAAGGGAGGAGAAATTTAGATAGGATTTGAGTTGATTTAAGAGAAACCAAAAAAAAAAAACAAAAATAAAACAGAGATGAAGAAAACCCAATTTTTGGTGCTGGATGGATAAGAAGATGCGGAGGAGATGAGAGTGTTTTTTTTTTTTGGCGTTGAGTCTTTTTTTTCCGTAAGTTTTTTTATTTTCCGTCAAAGGTGCACGCTAATAATTATTTTAGAGTTTTGGGGTACGCGAGTAATAAAAAAAAAATTGGATATTTTAGTTATTAAAGTTACTTTTTAGGACATTTATGAAAAATCCCAAAAAATAAAAGGAGAAATTTACATATTTAGGCCCATTTCTTAACTGGTTCATATTGATTTACCCTATATTTTGAGTTATTTATATATATTCCCTTATCCCTTTTCATGGGTGTCTCTTTTATTTTGTTTTCCTTTATGCTCATTTTACTTCTCCTTTTAATTTTTTTCCTTTCCTTTCCATTTCTTATTTTTATTTTTATTTTTTTTATTTTTTCTTTATTTCTCACTCCTTATCTTTTTTTTAATTTTAATTTTTCCCTTTTTTATTTTTTTATTTTATATTATCCTTATTTTTTAACTTTTATTTCTTTTTCTTTTTTTCTTTTATCCTAAGAAAATGGGAAAAATGAAATTAAACTAAAATATACAAATAATAAAATAGAAATAAATGAAAAAAAATTTCAAGTTTCATGCATTTGATAAAAAGATGGGCACTTGGATTCAAATTAATTGATATGCATATGTCAATTATTTTTATTATAATTAATTGATTACAATTATATTTGAAATTTATTACTCAAGGCCAACTATTTCTTTGATAATTTTTCTAACAATAAATACTTACTCAAGTTATCGTATTCAAATACTGTTTTGAGTTTCATATACAAATAATATTCAGAAAATATACTTTTGGTTAAAGGAAAATATTTGAATAATATTAAGGTAATGTACTAGTTTTAGTATCAGATATGATTTTGAAGTTTCACATACATATAATATTCAAATATTTATGAGTTTGAGATATTGTTTTTAATTTTCAGATACTATTTTGAGTTTTAAATACTTATAATATTCAGATAATATATTGTTTTGATTGTATCATATACGAATAATATTCAAAAAATATACTATTTTTAAGTATCATTCTTATTATTTCTTAAGCTTATTGTGTATAAAAAATTTAATTAATAATTTTTATTAATTTTTAACATGATTGGACAATATAAACCCAACTTTTTTTTGAACAAAATATAACTTTTTATTTTTTCCAATGATAATACACAAATCTAAAATATAAAAAATGTTAGAGATACTAATTTCTAGCCACAAAATTTGCTCTTAATTTGTGACAGGAATGAGAGCTTTTGACATTCTTATTATTTCTTAAGCTTATTGTGTATAAAAAATTTAATTAATAATTTTTATTAATTTTTAACACAATTGGACAATATAGACCCAACTTTTTTTTGAACAAAATATAACTTTTTATTTTTTTCAATGATAATACACAAATCTAAAATATAAAAAATGTTAGAGATACTAATTTCTAGCCACAAAATCTGCTCTTAATTTGTGACAGGAATGAGAGCTTTTGATATTGTTTTAAGAAAGAAACAGAAGAAATGCCTTCACCAAACTTGTTCTTACGACATTACATTATTAATTAAAAATAATTGAAATAATAGTCTTAAATTAAACTAATCTAATCTATTGGCTGATTAATGCACCAATCAAATAATATATTGTTTTTAAGTATCAGATGCAATTTTGAATTTTCAAATACATATATATTTAGATAGTATACTATATTTATGAGTTTGAAATACTTTTTTTAATTTTCAAATACTATTTTGAGTTTCAGATATTGTTTGAGTTTCAGATACTTATAATATTTAGATAATATATTGTTTTTTATTGTATCATATACGAATAACATTTAGAAAATATACTTTTTTCAAGTATCATTCTTATTATTTCTTAAGCTTATTTTTTAACAAAAATTTGTAATAAAAAAATTAGTACAATTTTAATTAATTTAATTTTTTTTATTCACCGAAAATTTTAAAAAATTAAAATTATAAACTACATAATAAATCAGTGTAAATTTTTAGCATGAAATTTGCAGCACTAACCAAATGTCAAGAGAATCAATAGAATTGCATCTACTTCAAGTTAAAACAAAATGCATGTGCACCGCACATCTTCATACATCAAAACTCTGCACATAACAAAAGGTCTAAGAAAAGGCAAGATTTCAAGAAAAACAATATTCAACATTTTACTTTCTTCGAATATCAGAAGAAGAATATCTGTGAATTTGATTTCAGGGGTTTTCATAGTTACATTCAAGACAATGATGACGAAGATGATGATCAAAGTTGTTCAAGTTCTGTTCTTTTTGAGCTAGATCACCTTACAGGCATTGGAAGGTATAGAGAAGAGTTACCAGTTTATAAAACTACCAATTTGGAAAAAAAAAATCAAGCTATTGCAAATGGCTTCCTTCTATAGTTTCTTGAATGTAACCAATGTAATTATTGGTTTGGAGGGAAATTATTTTTTAGTTAATGAAATAACATATTTTCTTCAATGTCAATCATTATTTTAGGGTCACTTTTTGATTTTAAAGATAACATACCAATGCCAAATTTTCAACAGTTCACTTCATACTGTGAACCATTAAAGCATTATATAAAAGGTGAAGTTGGGAAAGCAAGTTCAAAAAGGAAAAAAAATGAGAATTGAAGTTCTTGCTTTTTCACTACCTTAGCACGTAGCCTCAACCTCTCAAAGTAAAATTTTCCACTTTTTTAATGATTGGTTTGGAGGATTTTTTTTTTTTGCATTCCTTGATCTTTCCTATTTTTTTATTCAAATTATAAATTAAATAGCATTAGTTTGAATAATAAAAATTAGGACCCAAACACTAGTAAATGTTGTGCATGGATCAAATGAATAATAAAAATTGGGATTCAAACACTACTAAATATTGTGCATGGATCAATGACAAGAATCGAACTATAATGATCATTTTCATTATTTACTGCATCAACAACCTCTTGGATGTTGTTGTCTCCTCCTAGGTCCTTTTTCTGGTGTTTACCCTCTATGAAATTACCTATTTCACCACAGTATCGGCAAATGATAGGAATTGTAGATGTCTGATCATTATAGCAGATGAAAGAAGCAATACCACTGGATTTGCTAACCCATAAACAAAGCTAACCCAAGTCCTCAATTAATGAGAGATCGAAAACGCATATGACAACAAAAAAGAAAAAAATTATTGCGGCTGAGAAACAAAAGTTCTAATTTTGAAACAGAATGATGATGGTGGTAGTCAGGTGATGGTGGCGGAGATGGAGGCAGAGGAGCCAAGAGAATGGTCGATGATGGAGGAGGACATGTCGATGGTAGAGGAAGAAGAAGAAGAAGAAGAAGAAGAAGAAGATGATGATGATGAAGAAACAGAATGAGGAAGATGTGAAGAATGGTAATAGCGGCGTTTTTAGAGCACGCATGTAAATTCTTTAAAAAATAGGACACACGTGTAATATAATATAAACAGAGGGCATTTGATGTTATTGGCCTCCTATTTTTGGATGCTTTTGTAAAAAATCCAAAAAAAAAAAAGGAGAAAAGTATAGCTACCATCGCATTTGACCAAAATATTTTAGGGCAAAGGTGCATTTTTTCCTTTAATGTTTATAGCGAGGAGCTAATAAGCCCTCTTTCTTTTTTTGGACCAAATATACACGATTTTTTAAAATATGAACTTTTCAAGCCCCTCTTTTAACAGAATTTAATAAGGATTGAAACGATGGTTTTCTTTTTTATTTTTATGGCCCCATATCTAATTTTTTAAGCTTGCTTTTTTTGGAGCTAGTAATGCATACAGATCAATATGGGTATACTACGTTTTGCAGAGTGTAGGGAAACGAGGTACTCTAGTGGTACTAATGGAGTTGGTAGAGGGTATATTGTTCATCAAGAAATGGGTTTCCAAGAAAAAGTTTAGGAGTTCTTGAAAGAAGCAATTGAAATGAGTGTGCAATTTGCTAAAGGGTGCAAAGACGTAGTGCTGCAGAGCATAGGGGGAGAGGATTCTTTTATTGTTAGGAATTTTGGGAGAAGTTCTTACATAAGGAAAAAAGTCAGATATAGGTGTGATGTGATTTATAACAAATTGAAGATGTTTAATGAGTACTTGCCTAAGGCTAAGGATCCAGTTCATGCTTGGTCAGTGATATGCATCGTGTTTATTCTGGCTTTTACAGGTAAAAGTTTAATATTAATGTTTGATTTTATTTTTCTTTTGCATTTTTTTTTATATTTGGTTGGTGAAGATATGAAATGGATCATTTTGCTTTATAGAACAATTTTATGAGTTCATTGATCTATTATGCTTTCCTTGTTTTGCTTGCTGATAAGATTACATAATATGGGTTACTGGATACCTTGACATATTATGTATTATTCACTCCATTAGAAATTCAGTCTATGGACAAGAGAAATTAGGAGAAGAGGTTATTTTCTTCATTGAATTTGAAACAAATAAAATTTCTCTACATTTGTATCGTTTGGATGGATCATGCTTATATATCTAGAGCATCATTGTCAAGATAACTATAGTAAAAATATAATGATGATGTTCACCCACATCTTGAACCCATTAAGAATGAAGTTGGAGATGAGAGTGATGAAAAGGTGAAAATTTATATAATATTTGAACTTCCATGGTTTCTCTTCTGACTTCGATCATAACCAACATTATTAGGTGATATAAAGGTGACAATGAATGCAAAGAAAATAAGAAGAAGTGGTGTGGTGATTTTATTCTGATGTAGTTGTTAGATTAAGAATTGGTGAGGTTGAGAAGTGAGCAGTGTACTGGTTTTGCCTATTTGTAGAGCAGAACAAAAGTCGTTTGTAAGGCAGAAAAAAAGAGAAGCGATATTGGAAGCTCTATAGGAGTGCAGGAGTGAAGGCTAGTTCGGTGTGGTGATGGCTAATAAGCCCTCTTTCTTTTTTTGGACCAAATATGCACGATTTTTTAAAAATATGAACTTTTCAAGCCCCTCTTCTAACAGAATTTAACAAGGATTGAAACCCCGTTTTCTTTTTTACTTTTATGGCGCCACATCAATTTTTTAAGTGAGAAATTAGAAAAAGTAACACTGGAAAAAATTCAAACAGTGCATATTTAATTGCCTCTTCTTTATACCATCTATTGGACTTTTATGGCAAGGATCTCACATCCACAAAGACCACCAAAAATAACCTCATTTTTAGTTTTATGAGGTTGTTTTTTTGTTCATGATTGTTTTTCTTGTTGTTTTGGTGGTTCTTTTGGCAGTTGTTTTTCTGATTGTTTTTAGTTCATGATTGTTTTGATGATTTTTTTGAGGTTGTTTTTGGTGTAAAAATAGAGAAAAAAACTCTAGAAGAAGAAGAATCTTCAAAGCCAAATAGTTTAGAAGTGAATGAAGAAGAAGAAGACAACAAACTTATCTATTGGTTCTTTCCTTTCATACACTAAAAAACAACCAATACCGTAAATGATTAAAAAAAGTGAGACGGTGAGATGAGCTATTTACTACTACTACAACAAACAAAACCCACCAAAAAAGCTTCCTCATTTTCATCAACAATCAACACTTTGCCACCCAAATCTTGAAAAAAGTTTCAAACTTTTAGCTTTCAACACTCTCAACAATTTACAGGCAATTTTTTCAAATTTGCAAAGATGAGCGTCTCAGCTAAATATAGTAAAATCCCTTTTACCTCAATTCATAAAAAAATTATTGAAATCTGAATCTAAAAAGAAAAATAAAATATTTGAAAAAAAAAGAAAAAAAAAGAAGTAAGACAATATTATTAAAAAAAATGAAAAGAGTGGAAAAAAAGATTTGCAGAAAAACAAAAAAAAAATGAGAAGAAGAAGACCGCATTTCTGAATTCTTTTTATTTTTACGTGTCTTTAAAACAAAATTTCGGTCAACCATATTTTTAAAAATGTTTTCTTTTTTTTTTATATTTATGAAAAGGTCCCAAAAATTTTACTAAAAGTTAAAAATTCTGAATTTTGTATCATTCATTAATTAAGATTTTGATTATTTGATACTAAAACTGCAACTTTAGTCAAAAAAGACACTTCCTTTTTTTTACCATAAAAAGATGCTTCCTTTTTTTGTTTCGGTTTCCTACAACTAATTAATGTGATGGTTAAAACTTAAAATATTTTTCCAATTTAGGCCTTAATTATGAAAAAGGAAAAAACTATATTGAAAGATACCAATCCTAGTATATTAGATTTTTTTTTTTTTTGGAAATTTGCAATTGTCATTGCTCAAAGACACTCGAAGGTGAATATAGGAACGATTCAATAACAGACTTAAGACCAAAATGAAGAGCTATAATAACCTCAGCTCTAATGCCTATGAGATAGTCAAAATGGACTACCACTTGATAGTCAAAATGGACTACTAGGAAGTGATTATGGCAAACTAGGAAGAAAAACTAAAAGTCCCCTACTACAGGGGACTAACCAAACCTACAGCTCAAAAAGAGTGACCACAATCAAAGATAAAAACACTTGCAATACTAGTGTAAACAATAATGAGTATCCACCAAGACTAAGGCAATAGTAAAGAAAACTAATATATTAGATCATAATAAAATTGTTTTTGCAAACTTCTAATATTAAAGTTGTTCAAAAAAGGAAAAACCCATTATGTGGCCCTCGAACTTATATGGTTTGTTTCATTGAGTACCTATACATTTATTGTCTTTTAAAAGACCCTTAAACATTTAGTTGATACAATATTGAACCTTTTTTTAAAAAAGGGTTCAATGTTGTATCAAATAAATGTTTAAGGGTTCAATGTTGTATCAAATAAATATTTAAGGGTTTGATGTGTATCAAATAAATGTTTAAGCGTTTGATGTGTATCAAATAAATGTTTAAGGGTCTTCAAAATACAATAAATGTATAGGGGCTCAATGAAACAAACCATAAAAGTTTGAAGGCCACATAATAGGTTTTTCCTTCAAAAAAAAATTCTAATATTGAAAATTAAACATTTAAAAAATATATATTAAAAATTAAAAGGTATTTTTATTTATAAATGGTTACATCTTTCTTTACTAATTTTATTTTTTGAACAAATAAGAAGAATTTCATTCTATACTAGGCTTGTATGAAATTAAACCGATAATCTTTTACCCCATGAAATTTCTTTCCTAACTTTACACGTGTACGTATTGTTTTTTGGGAAAAGGTCCAAATATGACCTTAATATTTACCTTAATTCCCACATTGACACTTAATGTTTTTCAAGGTCTGTTTATGACCTTTATGTCGCCAGATTCATTACATTTAAACACAATAATTAGCTCTGTTAAAATTCCCGTTACAAATGCTTATGTGGCTCATATGGAGCCCATTTAATTGAAATAAAAAAAAACATTGTGAAAGAAAAAAAAAGTGTGGCTTCTTCTTTTTCTTCTTCTTAAAACGTTAAAACCATCACCAAAAATAAAAAAGAATGACCTAGCCTTTGATAAATGACTATGAAATCTACCTCCATATACCGAACATGAACTCAAACAACAACCATTTTATGCAAAGCTTTTGCTTCTCTTCTTTAAGGACCTATCTTTCAAAACAATACATGGATCAACAACATTATAGCGAAGACTTCCATATCTCAACCTCGAACATAATCTATTTCCATGAAAGATATTAGGTTGCTGGATACTACAAGCTAAATCCATATCTACAAAATCAAACAGTGCAAAAAGAAGTATCTACAGCAACACTTGAATACACACTTCAAACACTCTCATTGGCATTTAAACAAACACCTGCCCAGCAAAACAAAAATTGCAAATACTAATAGAAGCAAGGCATATTTGACTACTAAAATCAAAAGTTATATGCGAACACAGTTACAATCTAATCTATATTATTATAGAAAAATATAAAAGATCATAAACTGACCGATCAAAGTAGCAAAGGCTGAAAGAAAAAATAAAAAATTGCAAATACTAATAGAAGCAAGGCATATTTGACTGCTAAAATCAAAAGTTATATGCCAACATAGATACAATCTAATCTATATTATTATAGAAAAATATTGTCACGACCCAAAACGGGGAGTTATGACCGGCGCTAGGGAACGGAAATTACTATAACCAGAACCCATAGCAAGCCTTAAATATAAATCACACATAAAATAATTCATGAAAATACCAAGTAATTAAAACTTTATTTTATAAAATAAGATCTTATAAAAAAAATACAAGGTACAACAGTATACATTTCTTTAGCTGACAGTCTCAATAA
>CATIWK010108022.1:0-16420 GCA_949634005.1 Mallotus japonicus
AAAATTTAAATTCACCTTCAATAATAAAATTGTAATATAATATACTTTTTTAATAGTTGTGGTGTTGTTATTATTATTTTATGATATATATTATTTATATAAAATTTTCATAAAAATATAGTAATTGTATGGTATATTAGAATGTATTATAAAATTTTTAATAAAATTTTGAGTGTAAAAAATAATGGTAAATAAAACTATAAAAAATCATTTAATTTTATAATAAAATTATAAAATGGTTCGTAGTTTAATTTGAATTTTATATTTATTTATTTTTTAAATTGGAGAAGAACCGATCTCCGAACCAATTTAACCCGAAAATTTTAATTTGGAGAATAACCGATCTCCGAACCGAATTGAACCGAAAATTTTAATCTCCGAACGGAAAATTTGGAGCAATTCCGGAGCCTTAATTTTTAAATCTCTGACATTTTAGGACGGCTCCGGTGCTTTTGCACTCTCCGGACCGACCCGGCCCGTGCACACCCTAATAGCAACCATGAAATTTATACAAAAACACGCCAACCAAATACAAAACCACCAATTAAATATTAATTCATTTTTAGCGATAAATTTTTCCAAAATAACAAAACCTAATATAAAATTTTTCAAATGGAATATATATATATATAGAGAGAGAGAGAGAGAGAGAGAGAGAGAGAGAGAGAGGGAAATTGACACAATTTTGAAAAATGATGGCAAATGCAAAGAAAACCCAAAATTGCGCGCCAATCATTACTTAAAAACGTTTCCTCCATTTCTATCGGACTCTCAAACAAAAAATGGCCGACATTGAACCTCCTACTTTCTCTCTCGGCCTCGATCTTGAACCGGAACCGGAACCCGAACCCGGACTACCCAGTCAACTGCGACGACATTCCGTCATTAATCCAGGTCCCAGCTCCAGTACCCACTTGAACGACGATGATTATGATGAGGAAGATTTTGGGCTTCAGGTTATGGATTCAGATCCAGAAACCGGACCCAGTTCGCCCCGGGTATTCAAGCGGCTCCGACGAGGACCCACAGTTGAGGAATTGAAAGTGAAGAAGACAGATAACAAAGAAGAGGTGTTTCGTGATAATGTTGTTGATGATGAGATTGAAGAGTTTACTTCACAAGAAGATGTAATTAGAGGTAAAAATGTTTTCTTTTTAAGAATTTTTGAATGGGCTTTTTATGGGGTTTCTTTAATTCTTCTATGTATATTGCGTATGATCAGGGTTAATTTCAGAAGTGGGTATCATGTAAAAACTGGGTCTGTAATGGGTTCGCAAATTTGGTGATTTTTGTTGTGTGATTTGTCTGTGTAAAGTGTACAAAGCAAATGACAATGGGTAAATTAATTTTTTAAGCGTTAAGGTCTTAAGTGCAGTGCAATATTAATTTAGTGTTGGTGGATTTTGTTGAACTCTTGAATTGACAATGGTAAGAGTTATTAAGAGTAGCTCCCGGGTCCTATAATTTATCCTGAGAATGCTCTTCAACCATCTGTATCATAGATTCTATTGATCATTAGTACTCAATTATAATTCGTCCGAATCAGGCATGCTCTTGATACTTGGCTTGATTATTCGTCTGCAATGAGTGCCGAGTATTTGCTGTTTTGTAAATGTCAGTTTAGATGAACTTGCCTAACCCTTGGATGTTTACAAACCACTTTGCCGTAATGCCAATAATTGTGTGGAATGGGATTTATGATACTGAGTTGATAGATTCCAAGTGCCTGTATTTTGATTTTATTTTGCTATCAACTGCATTGTATGTATGTGTGCCCGATAAGTTATTTTTCTTGACTGATGTTTTCAAAGAATTAAATTGTTCTTTCGATCGCAGATGCATACCCATCGGCTGAGTACACTTCTGTATGTAGTAGCTCAAAGGTGCCACTCCGTGGTTCTGGGGTTCTAACTACTCAATCGTCAAGCCTATCAAAGGAGAAGAAAAGGGAAAGGGCATCAGATGCTCCATCCTCTTCCTCTTTAGGAGTAGGGCAAAATGGATTAGTATTTCCAAAGTTAACTATTAGCCCTCTCCGAAGGTTTCAGTTAATTGATTCAGACTCTGAGGAGCCTTCGATGAATGAAGACATAAGCAAAAATATTCTAAAAAATAATTCATTCTTGAAGGAGCATCAGCCTGCTTCATGTGAACTGAAAAGAAATTCATCAGCAGAGAAGCGTCAAAATGAGGATTTGTGGAAAGATTTCCATCCAATGCAGAGTTTTAACATTGCCACACCCGTTCTCGATGAGGTATGTGAAGAATATTTTCAGTCCCTTCAAGATAAGAATTCAGCTCAGAAACTGGGAACTGATCTACATAAAGGAAACAGTGTAAGCTGTCATCTGGATACAAATACCATCACAGGCTTTGAACAGAGCTGGAATCTAGCCAACCCTCGTCCTCCAGCTCATTATTACTTCTTCCATGATGATTCAAGGATTCAGTCACTAGTCCGCAGCCGATTACCTAACTTTTCGCCGCTGGGCATTGTTAACAACAGCAGAAATCATCAGTCTAGTGAATCAGTTATTAATTACATGTAACTTGCTTCACATTCCTTCTACTTCAGGTTTTTGTCTGTATCTTCAGTATCAATTACGTTATTCTGTGTGCTTGCTGCCATTTCAGGAAACAATTCGATGGAGAAGCTTCTAAAAAGGGGAGAACTCAGAGAAACAACATTGAGAAAGGTTCAACAAGAGGAAGAAACAGATCAAAGAAATCAAATGCCAAAGAAGCCACTTATGCTTCACAAGGCTGGGTAGACCCAAAAAGCAGTGCTGCCATTCCAAAGGATGCTGGGAAAAGACGTGTTCGTGCTAATAGTCAAGCAACAGGGCACTGGTATACATCTCCTGAGGGGAGAAAGGTATATTGTGAAATAAAAACTTTTAATCAACTTGGATTTTTTTTTTTGAACAGAGATTTTTAGTAGTAATTAGCCAATATTAGTAGATCAGTTCAGATGCTTGTTATATTTTCAACCTCCAGTAAAGGTTCTACAGGTTGGATACACTGTGGTTGGTTGGCAAGTGCCATAAACCTTAAATTAACTGTGAGCTTCTAAAATCCTTTATCAAGTTGGCTGCAATTTTAAATTTTTAATACAAGAGGAAGTGAGAGTTTCAGAAAAACATCTGGATATGAACATTTTGCTCATCACAGTGCCAAATATCGTAATGAGAAAATGGTACTACGCTTGCTGTGGCAATAGCGGTGAATTTAGTAGCAGTGAACCTTCGTTCAATTATTAAGATCTCCTTTTGCATATACTTATGCATGAAAAGCAAATTAGATTGTGATCTTAGTGGACTGTTATGGAATCATATTTCCCTTGCTCTTGTTAACATTCTGATGGTCTCCTTCCTTAGGTTTTAGTTCTCCGTATATGATTTCCTTTTCAATATTTTTAGTGCACCTATCCCCCTTAATCATGTCTTGAATATTTCCTCCCTTAACTATTTGTAGGTCTACGTCTCAACAACCGGGCAGGAGTTGACGGGCCAGATGGCCTACAGACATTTCAAAAAGGTGATTTCAGCAACATCTTCTGTTTGTTTGCATTTTATTTATTTCTACGCCTTTCTGTCTCTTTTTTTTATTTGTTTGATTTTTTCCATAATATTCGCCTCTCGATTACAGGAGAATGGAGGATTTAGAAAATCGAAAAAGAAAACGAATATCAAGAGGAAGAAAGGCTGAATGTGGTGGATGGCTTATCTTGTGCTATACATTTTTTTTTCCTGGCATATCTGTGCCATTTTTTCTTTGTGAAAATTGTAGATTTCAATTTTTAATGTACTTCACTTGCGTTCAACTTTGTCCCTTTTATTGTTATTTGGTGTTCTTCCAGAATAGTCATCTCATTTTCATTTGGAATTTGGTAATATTCAGGCAACACATGTCAACTGACTTGCCAGTTCTATCTAAAACACCAGAGGGAAAACTCTCTTTCTTTTTTTTTTTTTTGGGAAATGGAAAACTCTCTTTCTAGTCCTTAGAAAAAGATCTTTGTGAATAAGGGTCCATAAGGTTGTGATCACAACTCTTAAGTGTTAGTAGGGAGGGGGCGTATACTCACCCCTGTGGTGAAATCCAAGGAAAATCCTTGGTAGGCGACGCGGGGGTTTGAATGTGACACTTTAAAATCTCAGGCCTCATACTAGATGGACAATTTAGGAATAAAATCTTTAAGTTAATTCCGAGAACGATATGCATATTTGATAGGGAGATCAGATTATGAATAGAATTGGGGCTAATGCCACCTGTTTACTTCAACAATAACAAAATTTCATATTGAGTGTTATTGCTCTTGAACAAATAGGCAAGAAAACGAATATTTAAGGGTCATGGTATATTGATTACTATTTTCCTTTGCTTTGTTGTAATTGTGTATCGAGTCTGCTGTTGGTGGTGGCGACGGTAGCAGTGTTTGTGCTCTTCAACAATGGAGTTGGTTTGCAGTTGTGATCTTCCATGAGAAATGCAGATGAGTGAGGAGTAAAAGTTATATGATATTAAATGTATTTAACCCCTAAATTATTACATGCACATGATACCAAGAAAAAATACAAGTTGATTTAGTATTGCTATATTCTTACATCATTCCTGGAGAAAGCTCCTGAAAGCTAATGAAAACTCATGAATTGAAAACAAATACATGCAATCGGCAATAAGGAATTAGGGAATGCGATTTAATAATATAACTGCAACAAGTTTGATAAACGAAGATGGAGGGAGTTACTGTTTGCTCTATAATTCAACTTGAACATCGTTATCCTACATTAGAAATATACTTTATATAGAGATACAAATCAAGCCAAATTCAAATCCGTTCTTTTTGTACAATTGGAAGCATTGAAACAAATAAGTATGTTGTCCTTTACAGGGGCAAACCCATCTTGATAAGCCCCTCACAATGACATGCTCAGGTTATTGAACAACAGCGAATGAGTATCAATATCAATATCAAAATTGTTAATTAAACTGTGTAGATTCTACCAAGTCACAAGTGTAAATTAAAGTTAACTTTTCGGATCAGGCCTTCAACACCTTGATCCCTATGCTTGCTGGTCTGTGTTCTTGTCGTCTGAATTTGGCGGGGAAGCCTTTGCTTCCAATATATGCTTGCAGACCCTGAAATCCAGACATAAAATAGTTACTACACTAGAGAACCACTTATCATAATCAGAAAATTCAAGAATTGCTGAATCATGTCCTCACTGCCCACAAGGTATAAATCATGAAATTATTTTACAAACAATAAATCACTATCCATTAAAGAAAATCATTCATGTGAAATATGTTCTTTTTCTCTGTCAATAGACATTGACTTATGAAAAACTACGCAGCACCTGTATTTGCAGCATGCATATTCTAGAATTGAATTGGAAAAGAGAATACTGAATTATTTAAAATGGAAATATAATTTAGAAGAATAGTACGAGTTTAAATCCTCTATCCTGCTATTTATCTCCTTAGACCATAGCACCGGATTAACATTCTTAGGTAAGGAATCTTGTTGTTGGGTTCTCTCTCTCAGCCACTGCTCTGCTTTATTGCACTCATTATTGATCTGAAACAAATGTCACAATTTTGTCATAAAAAATAGTTAAACATCATACTTATAGCTTACATCATTTCAAAAAACGTACCAATTCCCTATCCTCAGCTGAGAGAGAATTTCCAGCCGATCGATACTCCACAATGCAATTTAACAGATCTCGTTTAGCTTGTGTTCTTGCTTCTTCATCTTTATATCGATTCTCAATGGGATCTACCAACTATTTAGACCATGAGAAAAGCAAAAGTCAGGCAAGGAGAACAAAAAAGGGAATGCTAAATCCGAAAGATATTGAGAAATGCAATTCACCTTCTTAAGATCCTGCATTTTTGAGGCATAAGCGTTCTCAGTCTCATCATCACCATCTTCATAAAGCCACTCCTCTGTCTCCTGTAAGCTTCTGGAAATGCCATCTCTCTCTTGGTCATTGGCAAAGGCCCGATATGTGTTGAAAAGCTACGCACATAACCCAGTATTTCTCAAACCAGAATAATAAACAAACAATAATAGAAACTGAGCTAGAAGCACATTTAGGAACTAGTATAGGTATCTCATATATTTTATCCCATCCTTCATCTTTTGCTGTTAAAGAAATAATTTATAGCTAATCACAGACCAGTAACACAACAGCAAGATTATTATGAATTCAACAAGTTAAAAATATGCAACCGCAGAGTACATAACATAAAGCAACGCAATCATCTGCAGACTGCAGTAATCTTTTTAGGATATTAAAAAAGACATCCTTCATGTCATATAGTTGGTGTTAAACAGATACAGCAAAGGTCAGTAGTCTGAAAAAGGCATGCAATTCAAAAACCAAATTTATCAAGTTATTGTGCTATAAAACATAAACATATCATGGTATCTTTTGAATATGCAACCAAGAAGTCAGGAATTTGAGATTCTACCTTATTACGCATCTCATAAACATAGGATTCTAGGGCATTCTTTTGGTTTTTAGCTTGTTCAACAATTTTGTCCTGTTGAGCTAACTGAAGTTCCTTTTCTTGAGCTTCTAAAAGCTCAGCCTCAGTCATTCCACCATATATATTCTCACTAACTGGTATCTGAAGCCTCCGACTGCCTTTATCTCTTATTGTGTCCTCGCCCTGAAGAAAGGCATTGAACATAAATCAATTTAGAGTATGCTGAGGCTTTTGCACTTTAATTGCAGAAAATCAAAGAGCACAAGGGCAAGTATGAGTTTCAAGTATTACAAAACATATTAAACCTATTGTTGAACTCTCATTCACAAAGTTTGAGCTTTAGGTTGAATACACTATAATAATATCGAAGCCTCTTTCACTAAGTGGTCAAGAGTTTGCTTCCTAGATGCCCACTATAGTATCAGGGAGGCATGTGCTTATCCATGTTGCCATCGTGGAAGTGTGTTTCGTAAATGTTAAATTCACTATCGTGCACTCTTAGGCAGTTCTTTCACACATATAAATCATACATCTAAATTGCAAAGCAAAGCACCAACAGAAGGGGCTTTATGATCCCTTTGAACAACAACGGTCTAGAGAAATGCCGATAATGGTGTGGTTTAAGAAACTCACTGAAGCATCTGATGATCTAACATGAAGTGTCCCATCATTTTCATTACCATTTGCAGAGTCGATCTCCATTTTGTCAATGTCTGGATGAAGAGAAGCCCTTCTGGTGGGATCATCAATATGGTCTTCAATCAGCTGAAGCCATAAAAAAATTTAGACCACACATGAAATCCTTCAAAATACAAGTAAGTTAACAAGAATAACAAATAGAAAAAATTTAGATTTACCATAGCTGATTCAACAGCTACAATGCCATGAAGGTTCAACTGAACTTTGACTTTAACCTTTGCCTTTTCACCACAGGAGCCTGAGAATGGACCAATCTGCATAAAGTATTTAGAATCAACTCAGTATCCATGTGGTCAAATTACAGAAGCTACATCTGTTCCTAGAAGCCCAGCATGGATTTACATAACAATCATGCAAAGACAGTGTCAAATGTAAGCATACTTGCATGCCCTACAAACATTTATATGTGCCCATCAGTGTATGCTAATTGATACGTTCTGCAAAAAAAATCTACGTATCTTAGATAGGCAATGCCTGATATTATAGTTAACAGTAGGGCATGCCAGGTTAAACAATGGTCTTTAAAACTATCAAGCTGCCAACAATATCTTGAGTCTACAAATTGAAATATGAAGAGATAGTTTAATGATCATTATGGTTTCAATGCAGCAAGTACATTGCATCCTACTCTACCTGAGAAATTAATAATCTGTGCACTCATACTTGAGTTCCAACTGTCACTAGCTTCCCCATGCATTTGCTAATAGACTATTATACTTTGCCTAACAATTATGTCTAAGAATTAGAAGATATTTTCAACTGGAAAAGAAATGCATATCTAATTCATCTATATTGGAATAGAATATCAACATTTAAAGTGTTGTATGGTGAATTTAAGCCATCATAGGAGACCCTGCTGTATTGAAACATGAAGAACAGTAAACATGTTACTTTAAAGAAATTTCTCATCCGTCTTAGGATAACCATGAAAGCAGTTATTCATAGTAATCAACGTGGAAGACAATCTGAAGCGTAAGAAAAAATATTCAGAGGGGAGAAAAGAACTTAGTACACTTACTCTGAATGAACTAATATTTGAAGGTACACCAGGAGGCAATTCATTTGGATTGGCATAGAATACTTCCAAATGAAACAAGCTACTTCGCCAAAATTCCAAAACTTTGATACTTGGAATGGATTGGCCTTTTGAAAACAGCACTCCCTTTGATCCTTCATCTGATGAGAGTCCAATTATGAAAGGAAAAGAATCTTGAACCTACAAAAGACATGACCTAGAGTTACCTTTTTGCATGTAAGAATGCCGTAACATTTTTTAAAAAATGTGTTTCTTTCTGAGAATATCCATTTGAACATTGTACATTTTTACAGAAGCCAGAGAGAGAGAGAGAGGAAGAGGGAGAGAGAGAGAGAGAGAGAAAGAGGGTTGTCCTCTATATGAAATAATTTTGTGGTGGTTGTGATTGCAACAGAAGGAAAGCATTGATCAAAACATGACAACAAGCTCTACCATATAAACAAAAGCAGGCAACATGGGGAAGGCATCTGAAAATAATTCTAAACAATGCTACTAGCTTAAAGCATGGACTTGATTTGATCAACTTGATCATGAAAATAGTTAATGACAATTATTCAACAACATTTTAGTTGATGTACAATAAATTGCATGAGCACAGACAGGCAACTACCAAAAAAAAAAAAAAAAAAAAGTCTATTTGAAATGGAAAATCATTGTGCAGAGAGAAAAAATTTGGTAAACAAAGAACATTAACTCATAACTAATTTCAAGATACAAACCTCATATTCTTTCACTCGAAAAACCGGACTAAGCATCGCACACTGAAGGGCACACCCACGAGCCACACATTCACTTGCATTCAGTTTTCGGCTGGGTTCTCTACCAAACAGAGAAGCTAACAACTTAGTAATAGCTGGTATTCTAGAACCTGAACCAACAAGTTCAATGGAATTAATCTTTCCCACTGAAATTCCCGAATCAGCTAAAGCTTTTTTGCAGGGAACAGTAATCCTCTCCAAAAGCCCTGAAACTAGCTTCTCAAATTCCTCCCTCTTAATGAAACCTTTAACATCTTTCTCATCCATCAAACACTCAATATTTAGAGGTGCCTCAGCATTAGCACTCAAAACCTTCTTCAACTTCTCACATGCAGCCCTTAATCTTACGCATGCTCTGACATTAGAATACACATCTATTTTGTAATGCTCCTTGAACTGGGATGCAAAATAACTAAACAGAACCTCATCAAAATCCCTTCCTCCCAAGTTGCTATCGAAAGCATGTGAAAGGACCCTCATATGCCCAGTCTCAAATGATACAATGGATGCTTGCATATCACAGTGTCCAATGTCAACAAATGCAACATATGTTGGTCCTGAGTTGGAGAAATCTGTTTTGTATATCCCGTAACTTAAAGCTGTCGCAGTACAATCATGCATCAACCTCAAAGGCTTCAACCCAGCAATTGTTGCAGCATTTAAGTATGCCCGTCTCTGCAAATCTGAGAAATATGATGGTATTCCAATCACACAATCTGAAACTGGCATTTCCAAATTTTTCTCTGTTATTTCTTTCAAATGGGAAAAGAGCATTGCCATGATCTGAACTGGTGTAAATGTATGTGTCTCACCCAAATATTTCAAGTGAATTAAAATGCCACCACCCTGTCCTACAGAAGTTTCAAATGGTAATGTTTTTAACTCATTTTGAACATCAGGATCTGCAAAATTCCTGCCAATCAATCTCTTAACTTGAGATATCGTGGATTTTGGGTTCATTGTAGCAGAAGCAGCACCAGCAGAGCCAAGAAACCGCTGCTTCTCCCCAAAACATATAACAGCTGGTGTTTCACGCTTTGATTCATCATTCAACAACACATCAATACCCCGTTTTTTCACAGTGGCAATAACACAGTTCTCATTACCAATATCAAACCCAATTACACTCATTTCAGTTAGCCAATAACGTATATCCAAGAAACAACAGTTACATACACCACAAACCCCCACTTCTTGTTACCTAATCCCTCTAAATTCCTTTAAAGTCCCTAAATTTTCGCAGCAGAAAGCTGCAAAGAAAAGAAAAAAAGATTAATGCACATAACATCAAGTGAAATGCAACATGAGTTCGCTCAAACAATACATTCACGAACATAATCAGCTCTAATCCTTGAATTGCTAAGAAAAGTACTCTGGCAAGAGAAAAATCAAAATTTGATTTTCAATCTAAATGATCCAAGCCCATATACAGCAACAATAAAACACACAAAACTAAACCAAGTTTCAAACATTTGGAACCAAAACAAAAACGCCCATCAGACCAAAATTTCAACTTTCTCCCACATTTTTCCGTCATTTTCCCAGCATCCAAACACAAAAAGGAAAAACAACCAGACCATCAATAAAGTATGTCAAAAGAAACTATAATAACAAACCTGATTGATTGATTGAATCATTGATAATTGATTGATTGATAATTGATTACAGGATCAATTTGGAGAAATGGAAAATTGAACCCTAGAAATTGAAAATAGGCAGAGACAGAAATTCTGCTATTTGTTTGCCGATGCATAAAGCTGTAATATAAAACTTTTTTTTCAATTATTTTATCTAATTTTTACTTTATTTTGGCCTAAAAAATTTTACATTATTTTTTAATTAACACATTTTATTTTATTTTTTTGACCAAAATACATTTTATTTGATTACCATGTTTTAAATAAAATAGCATTATTTACTATGTTTTAATAGAAATAAGGATATATTAAATTTTTTTATTATGTAAATTTATAAGTTTAATTAATTATTTTTTAGATATCAAATCTTTTTAACCCAAATTAGTGTATCTTTTTTTTTTTTTTTCTTTTAGTTCAATTATAGTTGTTATATTAAATTTCATCACAATCACTTGATTTTATTTATTATTTTAATAAGTTAAAATCACAATCAAGAAAAAATCCAACAAAAATTTTAAATGTATTTTTATGAATATTTGAATAAAATTTTTTATAAAAACATGCACATAATCATATAAAAAATGTCAAATCTCTAAAAATAATTTAAAATTAGATAAAATTGAAATAATTAGTGAAGTTGATAAAAAAAGATGAAAGTTAAGGATATATTTGCAAATAAAATGAAAATTAAAGATAGAAAACTTATCAATTTCTTCTTTTAATTTCCGCATCAGCAAATAATTTACACATGTATACCATGTTAGCATGCCAAATCAGCATGGACACACGCTATTTTGACCATGAATAGATTTACAACAAATAAAAAAATTTATATACCAATTCGTCACAATTTTAAAAGTAGGATAAACCGGCGAAAATGACTAAAGTTAATGACCCTTTATTTTTTTTATTACTATTGGATAAGACTATATTATATAGTTGACAAAGTAAAATTCACTTTTAATATTATTCGTAAGAAAATTCTATAGTTACTTTGTTTTTTATATATTTTGATTTCATTTTTTTTATCGCTATTGAATGAGAATGAATAATGATTATTAACAAAGTAA
Source organism: Mallotus japonicus (assembly GCA_949634005.1). Taxonomy (NCBI): domain Eukaryota; kingdom Viridiplantae; phylum Streptophyta; class Magnoliopsida; order Malpighiales; family Euphorbiaceae; genus Mallotus; species Mallotus japonicus. The sequence goes on from CATIWK010108022.1 coordinate 11,699, forward strand.
AATATACTTTGTAAAAAATAAAATAATCATAAAAAAAACTTCATATTTTGAAAAATAAAATTAATTTTATAAAATATATGGCTTTTTTAAAAAATACTAATATTTTAAAATTCTTACAAAATAAAAATATTAAAATTTTACGAAAAAGTTCTTTGCAAAAAATTTTACTTTATGAAAAAATTGTAATGTACAAGAAAACGAATTACTTTATATTAAAATAAAATCATCATAAAGAAATAATTACATTTTATTAAAAATCAGTAACTCAGGTGATGAACATTATAAGGTGAGGTCATGAGTTTGATTTCTCTTTCCCCCTTGACCTCTCAATTGTTCAAAAAGAAAAACACATCTCCTCTTTCTCTTTATTTTTTTCGGGCACTACAAATTGGACGATAGGGAGTGGAGCTAGGACTCAATCCCGAGTCCTTTAGAGTGCCTTTTTTTTTATGAAAATAAAGTTTGCAAATTAAAAAAAAGAAAAAACTATCAGTTCTATCATAAACTTTGAGCTAATTATCAATTGAATTCTACTTTAAAAGTCATTCCAATTTGCTCTTTTAACTTTGTGATTTGTGTCAATTCTATCCAATTTTATTTGAAGGATTTAATTATATTTTTAAAAATTACTTTTAGATCCCTATAAAATAAAATTGACACTTATTAAATTTTTTATACTCTTTTTTTTCTATATGACAAAATAAAATGTAAGAAAATGTTTTAAAATTCTAATTTTGTCACCCTTGACATAAATTTAAAAATTAATTTCTAAATATTTTCATAAATTTTAAAATTTTCACTAAAAATCCTTAAATTTTAACTATTTTAAAATTTACTTCTTAACTTTCAACCACATTATTTAGAAAATTTTCTAATTAAGGTCAAACCAAAAAAAATATTAGATAAAAAAGAGAGAATTTTGAGGTACTAAAATATTAGTTAAAAGTGATTACTTTATTTATTTTTATTTTTATTAATATTAATCTATATAATGAATTGATTCACAAGTTATCACTTTTTTCTTATTATTTTTAATTGATACATGAGCAGTAAAAATTTAAAATTTTATTTTTAAATTTATTTCAAAAATGGTATAATTAAAAATTAAAAATTAAAAACATTTTTCAATTTTATTTTTCTTAAAAAAGAAGAAAAAATGAAATAACTATCAAATTTATTTTACAGGGATCTAAAAGTAATTTTTAAAAATACAATTGGATCCTTCAAATAAAATTGGATAGAATTGACACAATTTATAAAATTGAAAGAGTAAATTGAAATGACTTTTAAAGTAGGATTTAATTAATAATTGACTTAAAGTTGAGGATAAAAAAAGATTACTTCCCCTTAAAAAAAATTTTATATGGTCTTAAACAAGCTCCTAAACAGTGGCGTAAAAATTTGATCATAGTGTAGTAAGTAATGGATTTTCATTTGTTCTAGTGGATAGATTTGTATATATACAAAAATTGTTGATGGTGAATGTGTGATCATAGCACTATATGTGATGACATGCTCATATATAGCACAAGCTTTGATTTGGTACATAGTACCAAGAGTTTTCTAACTTTGCAATTTGATATGAAAGACATGGGTGAAACTAATGTCATTCTAGGTGTTAAAATTATAAGGAGAGAATAATATAATATTGTCACAAAATCATTATGTTGAAAAACTTTTTAAAAAGTTTGGTCATTTTGATGTAAAACTTGTGAGGATTCCTTATGATGTTAATGCTCAGTTAAAGAAAAATCAAAGTGATCCAATTTCTCAATCTAAATGTGCTCAGATAATTGGGAGTTTGATGCATTTAATGAACTTTTTCTAGACCTGATATAGCATATGTTGTGTGCAGATTAAGTAGATATACTCATAATCCCAATAGTCAGACTAATGAAATACTTAAGAGATACCATAAACTATGGTATACAATATAGTGGATTTCCCACTCATTAGAAGGATACAATGATGCTAACTGGATCTCAGATTCAGATGATACAAAATCTACTAGTGGATATGTATTAATTCATTATTGGTGGAGGTGTGGTCCCTTGGAAATCTACAAAATAGACCATCATTGCTAAATCCACCACGGAATCAGAATTTATAGCTCTAGAGTCAACTGGTTGTGAAGCTGAGTGGATAAGAAATTCTGTTGGGTATAAAACCAACACCTTCAGTGTCTGTACATTGTGATTGTCAAGCGATAATAGCCATTGCAAAGAATAAGCGTTTACTTATAGAGAATTATTTTCTGTTTTCATTTTTCAATTTCCAAAGAAAATAAAAACTTTTCATTTTCATGGAAAATTTGTAAAACATGTTTACTAGTTAGAAATTGAAAATTATTTTCCATTTTTTGAAAATAGAAAATATATTTATTTATTCTCATCTACAACTTGTTGTTCAAAGTAGAGAGATAATGATACATATCAAAGTAGAGAGATAATATAGAGTTTGAAAAGTAAAGTTTATTTTATCTTCTAATATTAAAATAAAATAATAAATAATAAATAGAAAAAAATATTGTAATGAAAATAGCTTGTTTTCACTTTATTCTTTTAATGAAGAAAATTTTTGAAAACAATAAAAACTTGTTTTCCACTTTTCTTTTAAAATTGTGAAAATGGTGAAAACAGTTTTAAAGTGAGATTTTTGTAAAAACAGTCAATGTAAACACAAAATTCTATTTTCTGTTTTCATTTTAAAAATTTTCTAGAAAACTGGAGTAGTTTTCTATAAGTAAACACACCCTAAATATTTACAATTTAATTAAATAAAAAGATAAAATATATTATTTGATTATGGAGTCCATATGATTAATTATGAGTTCAGTATCACCTAGTCACTTCGAGAGTTCAAATTCATCCCCCAACTAGCAATCCGGTTGATAATTGCAAAATACATTAATGCTAGCTAGCTAGATTAATTTATATTAGATCTTTAATTATTTTTCTTAGTTCATTCATGCATGTGGGTAGCAACATGAAAGTGTACACATATCATATCAAAATCCAGAAAATTATGTTGGAGGTCTATTTTAAAGGAAAAGGGTATACAAAAATGTATTACTTAAGGCTCATTGGTGATTTTTGATAAACTTATAGAAGTTGTCCATTTTCATATGAGCTGGTTCGTACCCTTTTATTTAGGAGTTGTGTTTTGGGAGGTAGGCACATAGTATTTAATTTGGCCTGCCTGGTTTGTAGTAAAGCAGGAGCTGCAATCTTTATGTCAAGAACTAACTTATTGTTTGTTCAAAATTGGGTGACACAAGGGACCATCTTTAGCCTAAGTGATCTTTGAGTCTCATGGTTTTATATGCTAGTTAGGCTTTTTAACCTTATTTTAGCCAACCAACTTTGAATTCACTTGGTCCAAGTTTTTGAGCTACCTATATTTAGCTTTTGGTGGTCATGCAACTTCACATGCACATATATGAGCTATTTTTGCTAAATGAACAAAATGTTTTACTTGCTAAAACATTACGACATTTTTAAAAAAATAATTTTAAGAGTGTTTTTTACACTAGTGTGATGCATTGCATATAATTTTACTTTTTTAAATATAGTATTTTAAGAATAAAACTCAAAATTATAAATGAAAATATTTTTACTAATAATTATTGGATCAACTGGTAAAAGGTTGTTTTTGTTTAATATTTCGGATTCAAGTTGTGTGTATGCGATGCGTTAAATTAGTTGTTAAGAGAATTTTACTATCTTTATAATTTTATTTAAATCGAATCAGATTAATTAAAGTTCAATAAATTACTAATACTATTGGTTTGGGCTAAAAAAAAATAGGAACATTCTTGTATGCAATTGAGTAAAAATAATTTATTACTAATATTTGTTGGTTTTACAGGTGAAAAAATCAAAATTTTCTAAGTACATTTTACCTTATTAAGTATGTATTTTTAATAATAAAACTCAAAATATAAAAAAATAAGGACATTCTTCTATGCAGTTGGTTAAAGATAATGTATTTCCTAATATTTATTAATTCAAAACGTAAAAAATTCAAATTTCTTTAGAGAACTTTCAAATTCTAATATTTTGTATAGCCAAAAAGATATTAAAAAAGTTCTGTTTATTTATAAGGTCCACCCAACATTGAAATAGTCAGAATTTATATAATTATTTAAAATAAAAAAAATAAAAAATAAATACATTTTAACTTTGTAAAAAATTAAATTAAAAATTTTTACAACTTTTATAAATAAAAATACCAGTCACTGATTGCAATGACTGATTTACACGTTACAATTTTAATTGAAATGGTCCAAAAAGTGTAGTGGAGATGTTGGGTCTCGATACTGGTAAATTTCTTGTCAATATCCAAATGTTGAATGTCAAGAGGAACATCTTTTCTTTGTTTTCAACAACATATTCATGAGTAAACTGCAATGCTCGAAGAAAAGTCCTGTCCACTTTTTTTTTTTTTTTTATAATGTCAGTGAAGTGCGTAGAAAAATACATTGCATGAAAAACGTGGTATAGTGATGCTTCACTGGACCTTCCTTATTAGTTATCTTGCCATGATTTCTTCCCGATGAACTTTTTATATTTAAAATTAATTAGCAAGTACACCTTTGGTACAAATGGATTTTCATTAAATGCACTTCATCATTTCAGATGAACCTTTTTTAATGTTTGTAATTGTCATGTTTTGACCATTGTTTTTTATTTTTCTAAAAAGTTGTTCTTTTTTTAACCAACA
>CATIWK010108023.1:0-11013 GCA_949634005.1 Mallotus japonicus
ATTTCCAATTTGACAAAAAAATAGCTAATTACAACATACCTAATGAACGAAATAGAAGATAATGAGTTAAGTGCTCTCTAGGTTCAACCTAGAAAAGCTTTAATTGGCAAATAGTCCTATATCAGTTTCTACTCCTTCTAGCCACCCACCAGAGTAATTTCTCTCCAATCAAAATTAATGGTAAGCAGCAGAGGCATTAGTAAAAAGCTAGAGATCATTAACTCACAAGTGATCTTAGTAGAGCTAACAAAATCAACCCAAAAAGAAGTCTAAAAAAATAAGCTGGTCCTAGTTGGGAAGTTCTACACGAACCGAAAATTTTCTGTAGCAATAGTAAACCACTCCCTCTCATAAGTATGGAACTGCACTAAACCTTTCTTAATCAAGAAACTAAATGTTCCAAATTTATTTATTGTGAAGTTTAAGACTGAGAGAGACAAGAATAGGACCTTAGAAGGCAAACCATGGTCCATTCAAAGAAATCTTTTTGAGTTGAAAGATTGGGATGACAACTTAGCCTTAGAAGAGTTTTAACTGTTTAATAAAAGCTTTTGGGTTCACACTCATGGCCTGCCTTTAAACCAACTAACAGTTGAAAATACTAAAACCATTTCTCATTCAGTTTTTACTGGCTTTGAAAACACAGACTATCCTAGTTATGTTGACGAGGATTTAAACCCAGTTCTTAGGTTTAAAGCTAGGAGACTTGAGAAAGCCTTTCTAAACAAGAGAAATGGCAAAGATGATTTGATTTTCTTCCAATATGAATGCTTGTCATCATTCTATTATATGTGCGGATTCTTTGGCCATACCATAGCAATTTGCAAGAATGTCACCACTTACGAAGAACGAAGTGCTAGAGTAGCAAACAACCAAGCATATGGACCTTGGTTTAGCACTCTTCTGGCAAAGAAAGCTAACACTGGAGGTAAAATCTACTGGAATAAAGAGGCCGGATACAGTATCAAACTGTTGATCACAGTAGAACCAAAACCTATCAGACAAACTAAGCTTTGCATAGGTTCTAACAGTAAAAGAAAAACCATTGGTCATGAGACATAAGAAGAGGAAGACTCAATGGTCAATAGCACCATATTGACACTACCTATACCAGATTTCAGAGCCCTTAGCATCAATCAGGAGAATGGGAATTGTAACATGACCAATGACAGTAGAGGTATGGGCAGTATCACAAAAAGCAAGGACCTAGTGATAGAGAAACCAAAAGAGGTTACCACCCCATCTAAAAGCTGAATAAGGGCAGAAGGTTAGAGTACCACAGCTCGCTTAGAATATCAAATTGAGCCACCCAAACTAAAAAGGCCTCGGCAGGAGAGGAGCCAGCAATATCCCCAACCCCTGACAACTAGCTTGAAGGGCCTGAAGTAAGCTAATGATCCTAAACCTAAGACAAGTAGGAAAACAACAACAACTAGACCATTAATCTAAAAATTCAAGATGAAAGAGTTGGCAAGGAAAAGGGCAGAACTCAAGTTAGCCAAGGATGCAGACAGCGAAAAAGTCCCAACAGAAAACCAAGCCATCTCAAGCCTACAGGAGGTAGTGACCAACAAAGAGAAGGCAATCCCACTTCTGACAGTAGAGGACATTCTTGACTGATTTTATCAATCTTGTTCCTTATTTGCGCTAGTTCTTATTATTAATTTATTTGGAATTATATTTTGGTTTGTAACTTTAATTAAGTTTTTTTGGAACTTAATTCTTCAGTTAACCAAGTTCTTAGTCATGGAAAAACTGAGCAATGAGGGCTTAGTTTTCTAACTGACTACAAAAGAGTCTAATCAAGAAGTATACCCAGGCATGTCTTGATTAAAGGTTTGATAACCTTATTTTGTCCTCATTTTATTCTCCTAGTATCTTGGTTGTAGCTTCAATGGAGCAAGTTATTTGAGTGGAATGAATTTCCAATTTGACAAAAAAATAGCTAGTTTCAACACACCTAATGAATGAAATAGAAGATAATGAGTTGAGTGCTCTCTAGGTTCAACCTAGAAAAGCATTAGTTAGCAAATAGTCCTACATCAGTTTCTACTCATTCTAGCCACCCATCAGAGTCATTTCTCCCCAACCGAAATTACTGGCAAGTAGTAGAGGCATTAATGAAGAGCTGGAGATCATTAACTCACAAGTGATCTCACTAGAGCTAATAAAGTTAGCCCAAAAAGAAGACCGAAAAAATAAACTGGTTCTAGTTGGGAAGCTCTACATGAACCGAAAATTTTTTGCAGCAACAGTAAACCACTCCCTCTCGTTGGTATGGAATTGTACTAAACCTTTCTCAATCAAGGAACTAAATGTTCCAAATTTGTTCATTGTGAAATTTGAGACTGAGAGAGACAAGAATAGGATGTTAAAAGGAAAACCATGGTCCATTCAAAGAAACCTTTTTGTGTTGAAAGATTGGGATGACAACTTAGCCTTAGAAGAGATTGAACTGTTTAATAAAAGCTTCTAGGTTCATACCCATGTCCTCTTTTTGAACCGACTAACAGCTGAAAATGCTAAAACCATTGCTCATTGAGTTTTTGCTGGCTTAGAAAACTCAGACTATCCTAGTTATGTTGATGAGGATTTAAACCTAGTTCTTAGGTTCAAAGCTAGGATCGACTTGAGAAAGTCTCTTCCAAGAGGTTTTCTAAACAAGAGAAATGGCAAAGATGATTGGATTTTCTTCCAATATGAACGCTTGCCATCATTCTGTTATATGTGCAGATTCTTTGACCATACCACAGCAATGTGCAAGAATGTCACCTTTTATGAAGAACAAAGCGCTAGAGTAACAAACAACCAAGCCTATGTGCCTTGGCTCAGGGCTCCCCCGGCAAAGAAAGCAATCGCCGGAGGTAAAATCTGCTAGAATAAAGAGGCCGGATACAATATCAAACTATTAGCCACAGCAAAACTAAAACCCATTAGACAAAGCAAGGTTCGTATAGGTTTTAATAGCAAAAGAAAAACCACTGGTCACGAGACATAAGAAGAGGAAGACTCAATAGTCAATAGCACCCTATTGACGCTACCTATAATAAATTTTAGAGCTCTTAGCATCAGTTAGGAGCATGGGAATGGTAACATGACCAATGACAGTATAGGTATAGGTAGTAGCACACAAAATAAGGACCTAATGGCAGAGAAATCAAAAGAGGTTACAACCTTGTCTAAAAGCTACATAGGGGCAGAAAGTTAGAGTACCATAGCTCACCTAGAAGATAAAATTGATCCGCCTAAACTAAAAAGGCCTCGACAGGAGAGTAGCCAGGAACATCCCCAACCCTTGATAACTAGCCTAAAGGTCCCAAAGAAAGCTGATGATCCTAAACCTAAGACAGGCAAGAAAATAACAATAATAAGACCATCAATCTGAAAATTCAAGATGAAAGAGTTGGCAAGGAAAAGGGCAGAACTTAGGTTAGCCAAGGATGCATACAGCGAAAAAGTCCCAACAGAAAACCAATCCATCTCAAGCCTAGAGGAGGTAGTGACCAATAAAGAGATGGTAATCCCACTTCTGATAGCAGAGGACATTCTTGATTGATTTTATCAGTCTTTGTTACTTTTTTGCACTAGTCCTTATTATTCATTTATTTGGAACTATATTTTGGTCTGCAACTTTAAATAAGTCTTTTTCAGAACTTAACTCTTTAGTTAACCAAGTTCTTAGTTATGGAAAAACTGAGCAATGAGGGCTTAGTTTTCTAACTGACTACAAAAGAGTCTACTGAAGAAGTAGACCCGAGCAGGTCTTGGATAAAGGTTTGATAACCTTATTTTGTCCTTATTTTATTCTCCTTGTGTCTTGGTTGGAGCTCCAAGGGAGTAAGTTATTTGAGTGGAATGAATTTCCAATTTGACAAAAAAATAGCTAGTTACAATACACATAATTAACGAAATAGAAGATAATGAGTTGAGTGCTCTCTAGGTTCAACCTAGAAAAGCTGTAGTTTGTAAATAGTCCTACATTAGTTTCTACTCCTCCTAGCCACCTACCGGAGTTATTTCTCCCCAATCGAAATTAATCACAAGCAACAAAGGCATTAATGAAGAGCTGTTAACTTATAAGTGATCTCACTAGAGCTAACAGAATCAACACAAAAAGAAGACAAAAAAAAATATAAACAGGTGCTACTTAGGAAGCTCTACACGAACCAAACATTTTTGCAATAATAGTAAACCAATCCCTCTCAAAGGTATGGAACTACACTAATCCTTTCTCGGTCAAGGAACTAAATGTTCAAAATTTGTTTATTGTGAACATTGAGACTGAGAGAGATAAGAATAGGATCTTAGAAGGCAAACTATAGTCAATTGAAAGAAACCTTTTTATGTTGAAAGATTGAGATGACAACTTAGTCTTAGAAGAGATTGAACTGTTTAATGAAAGCTTCTGGGTTCACACCCATGGCCTCCCTTTGAACCAACTAACAGCTGAAAATGCTAAAACCATTGCTCATTCGGTTTTTGCTGGCTTAGAAAACTTAGACTATCCTAGTTATGTTGACGAGGATTTAAACATAGTTCTTAGGTTGAAAGATAGGATTAACTTGAGAAAGCCTCTTCCAAGAGGTTTTTTAAATAAGTGAAATGGCAAAGATGATTGGATTTTCTTCCAATATGAACGCTTGCCATCATTCTATTATATGTACGGATTCTTTGACCATACCATAACAATTTACAAGAATGTCACCTCTTATAAAGAATGAAGCACTAAAGTAACAAACATCCAAGCCTATGGACCTTGGTTCAGGGCTCTTCCGGCAAAGAAAGGCATCGTCGGAGGTAAAATCTACTGGAATAAAGAGGCCAGATACAATATCAAACCATTGGTCACAACAGAACCAAAACCCAACTAACAAAGCAAGCTTTGCATAGGTTCTAACAGCAAAAGAAAAACCACTGGTTATGAGACATAAGAAGAGTAAGACTCAATAGTCAATAGCACCCTATTGACACTATCTATACTAGATTTCAGAGCTCTTAGCATTATTCAGGAGCATATGAATGGTAATATGACCAATTTCAGTAGAGGTATGGGCAATATCACATAAAGCAAGGACCTAGCAGTAGAAAAACCAAAAGAGGTTACAACCTCATCTAAAAGCTGCATAGGGGCAGAAGGTTAGAGTACCACAGCTCGCCTAGAAGACGAAACTGAGCCGCCTAAGCTAAAAATGCCTCGAAAGGAGTGCAGCTAGCAATATCCCCAACCCTTGACAGCTAGCTTGAAGGGCCTGAAGAAAGCTGATGATCCTAAACCTAAAACAGGCAAGAAAACAACAACAACAAGACCATCAATCTAGAAATTCAAGATGAAAGAGTTGGAAAGGAAATGGCAAAACTCAAGTTAGCCAAGGATGTAGACAACGGAAAAGTCCCAATAGAAAACCAAGCCATCTCAAGCCTACAGGAGGTAGTGACCAACAAAGAGATGGCAATCCCACTTCTAGCAGCAAAGGTCATTCTTGACTGATATTATCTGTCTTGTTCCTTTTTTGTGCTAGTCCTTATTATTCATTTATTTGGAATTATATATTGGTCTGTAACTCTAATTAAGTCTTTTTTGGAAGTTAATTCTTCAGTTAACCAAGTTCTTAGCCATGGGAAAACTGAGCAATGAGGGCTTATTTTTCCAACTGACTACAAAAGTGTCTACTCAAGAAGTAGACCTAGGCAAATCTTGGTTAAAGGTTTGATAACCTCATTTTGTCCTCATTTAGTTCTCCTAGTATCTTGGTTGTGGCTCTAAGGGAGCAAGTTATTTGAGTGGAATGAATTTCCAATTTGAAAAAATAAAAAGCTAGTTACAATGCACCTAATGAATGAAATAGAAGATAATGAGTTGAGTGCTCTCTAGGTTCAACTTGGAAAAGCTTTAGTTAGCAAATAGTCCTACATTAGTTTCTACTCCTTCTAGCCACCCAACAGACTTATTTCTCCCCTATCGAAATTAATGGCAAGCAGCATAAGCATTAATGAAGACCTGAAGAGCATTAACTCACAAGTGATCTCACTAGAGCTAACATAATCAACCTAAAAAGAAGACCAAAAAAATAAACATGTGCTACTTGGGAAGCTCTACACGAACCGAAAATTTTCTGTAACAACAGTAAACCACTCCATCTCACAGGTATGGAATTGCACTAAACCTTTCTCAATCAAGGAACCAAATGTTCTAAATTTATTTATTGTGAACTTTGAGACTGAGAGAGACAAGAATAGGATCTTAGAAGGCAAACTATGGTTCATTGAAAGAAACCTTTTTGTGTTGAAAGACTGAGATGACAACTTAGCCTTAGAAGAGATTGAACTGTTTAATGAAAGCTTATGGGTTCACACCTATGGCCTCCCTTTGAACCAACTAACAGCTGAAAATGCTAAAACCATTGCTCATTTGGTTTTGTTCTAGCTTAGAAAACTCAGACTATCCTAGTTATGTTGACGAGGATTTAAACCTAGTTCTTAGGTTCAAAGCTAGGATCGACTTGAGAAAGCCTCTTCCAAGAGGTTTTCTAAACAAGTGAAATGGCAAAGATGATTGGATTTTCTTCCAATATGAATGCTTGCCATCATTTTGTTATATGTGTGGATTCTTTTGCCATACCACAATAATTTGCAAGAATGTCACCTATTATAAAGAACGAAGCACCAAATTAACAAACAACCAAGCCTATGGACCTAGTTTCAGGGCTCTTCTGGCAAAGAAAGCCGTCGCCGGAGGTAAAATCTACTGGAATAAAGAGGACGAATACAATATCAAATAGTTGGTCAAAGCAGAACCAAAACCCAGCAAACAAAGCAAGCTTTGCATAGGTTCTGACAACAAAGGAAAAACCACTGGTCGCGAGACACAAGAAGAGGAAGACTCAATGGTCAATAGTGCCCTATTGACACTACCTGTACCAGATTACAGAGCTTTTAACATCAGTCAAGAGCATGGGAGTAGTAACATGACTAATGACAGTAGAGGTATGGGTGGTATCACACAAAGGAAAGACCTAGTGGTAGAGAAACCAAAAGAGGTTACAACCTCATCTAAAAGCTGTATAGGGGTAAAAGATTAGAGTACCACAGCTGGCCTAGAAGATGAAACTGAGTCGTCCAAACTAAAAAGTCCTCAACAAGAGAGCAATATCCCTAACACTTGACAGCTAGCTTGAAGGGCCTGAAGAAAGTTGATGATTGTAAACCTAAGACAGGCAGGAAAATAACAAAAATAAGACCATCAATCCGAAAATTCAAGATGAAAGAGTTGGCAAGGAAAAGGGCAAAACTCAAGTTAGCTAAGGATACAGACAACGGAAATGTCCCAACAGAAAACCAACCCATCCCAAGCCTACAGGAGGTAGTAACCAACAAAGAGATGGCAATCCCACGTATGACAGTAGAGGACATTCTTGACTGATTTTGTCAGTCTTGTTCTTTTTTTGAACTATTCCTTATTATTCATTTATTTAGAATTATATTTTAGTCTGCAACTTTAATTAAGTCTTTTTCAGAACTTAATTCTTCAGTTAACCAAGTTCTTAGTCATGGAAAAACTGAGCAATAAGGGCTTAGTTTTCTAACTGACTATAAAAGAGTCTACTCAAGAAGTAGACCCAGGCAGGTCTTGGTTGAAGGTTTGATAACCTTATTTTGTCCTCCTAGTATCTTAGTTATAGCTCCAAGGGAGCAAGTTATTTGAGCGAATCCAATTTTATAAAAAAAAATAGCTAGTTACAACATATCTGATGAATGAAATAGAAGATAATGAGTTGAGTGCTCTCTAAGTTCAACCTACAAATGCTTTAGTTTGTAAATAGTCCTACATCAGTTTCTACTCCTTCTATCCACCCACCGGAGTTATTTCTCTCCAACCAAAATTAATGGTAAGCAGTAGAGGCATTAATGAAGAGCTGTTAACTCACACGTTATCTCACTAGAGCTAACAGAACTAACCCAAAAAGAAGACTAAAAAACCAAACTAGTTTTAGTTGGGAAGCACTACACGAACTAACATTTTTCTGCAGTAATAGTAAACAACTCCCTTTCATAGGTATGTAACTGCACTAAACCTTTCTCAATCAAGGAACTAAATGTTCTAAATTCGTTTATTGTGAAGTTTGAGACTGAGAGAGATAAGAATAGGATCTTAGAAGGCAAACTATAGTCCATTCAAAGAAACCTTTTTGTGTTGAAAGATTGGGATGAAAACTTAGCCTTAGAAGAGATTGAACTGTTTAATGAAAGCTTTTGGGTTCATGCCCATGGCCTCTCTTTGAACCAACTGATAGCTGAAAATGCTAAAACTATTGCTCATTCAGTTTTTACTGGCTTAGAAAATTCAGACTATCCTAGTTATGTTGATGAGGATTTAAACCTAGTTCTTAGGTTCAAAGCTAGGATTGACTTGAGAAAGCCTCTTCTAAGAGGTTTTCTAAACAAGAGAAATGGCAAAGATGATTGGATTTTCTTCCAATATGAACGCTTGCCATCATTCTGTTATATGTGAGGATTCTTTGACCATGCCACAACAACTTGTAGGAATGTCACCTCTTATGAAGAACGAAGCGCCAAAGTAACAAACAACCAAGCCTATGGACCTTGGTTTAGGGCTTTTCCGGTAAAGAAAGCCATCGTTGGAGGTCAAATCTATTGGAATGAAGAGGCCAGATACAATATCAAACTGTTGGTCATAGCAGAACCAAAACCCAGTAGACAAAGCAAGCTTCGTATAGGTACTGACAGTAAAAGAAAATCCACCGGTCACGAGACACAAGAAGAGGAAGACTCAATGGTCAATAGCACCCTATTGATACTACCTATACCAGATTTCAGAGCTCTTAGCATCAGTCAGGAGTATAGGAATATAACTAATGACGGTAGAGGTATGGGCAGTATCACATAAAGCAAGGACCTAGTAGTAGAGAAACCAAAAGAGGTTACAACCTCGTTTAAAAGTTGTATAGGGGCAGAAGGTTAGAGTACTACAGCTCGCCTAGAAGATGAAACTAAGCTGCCCAAACTAAAAAAGCCTTGGCAGGAGAGCAACCAGCAACATCCCTAACCCTTGACAGCTAGCTTGAAAGGCCTGAAGAAAGCTAATGATCCTAAACATAAGACATGTAGGAAAACAGCAACAATAAGACCATCAATATGGAAATTCAAGATGAAAGAGTTGGCAAGGAAAAGGGCAGAACTCAAGTTAGCCAAGGATGCAGACAGCGGAAAAGTCCTAACAGAAAACCAAGCCATCTCAAGCCTACAAGAAGTAGTGACCAACAAAGAGATGTCAATCCCACTTCTGACAGCAGAGGACATTCTTGACTGATTTTATTAGTCTTGTTCCTTTTTTGCGCTAGTCCTTATTATTCTTTTATTTGGAACTATATTTTGGTCTGTAACTTTAATTAAGTCTTTTCCGTAACTTAATTCTTCAATTAACCAAGTTCTTAGTCATGAAAAAAATGAGGAATAAGGGCTTAGTTTTCTAACTGACTAGAAAGGAGTCTACTCAAGAAATAGACCCAGGCAGGTCTTGGTTAAAGGTTTGATAACCTTATTTTGTCCTCATTTTTTTCTACTAGTATCTTGGTTGTACCTCCAAGGGAGTAAGTCATTTGAGTGGAATGGATTTCGAATTTGACAAAAAAAAAAAAAAAAGTAATTATACAACACACCAAAATAATTGAGCATAATACTAAGGGTTAAATAAGTATTTTGAGTATGTTTATCCTCTTTTAAACAATCTCAATTCGATCCATAGGACTAATACCTAGAGAAAATAAAATGAAAAATACTCAAATACCAACATCTCCAAAGAAAAATAATGGATTGTTAAGTCCCAAATATTCTTATTGTGCCAACCAAATTAAATTACTACTTGTGCTGAGTTACATTGATTTGTTTGAAGAAATGTAACTTTTTTTTTATTTGCTTAACAAAACTCGACAGATTCTGCCTAAAATTATTAATATCATTTTTTTTCATATTAGATTACTTCAACCAATTGAAAAAAAAAATTCATCAATTTTTTTTAAAAAAATTGGGAAAGGGTGAGGCGAGAATTTAATTTTTGACCTCTACATATTTTAATGAAAGTTATACCACTAGACTATTAAACCTTGAGAAAACCTTCATCATTTTAGAAAAGTACAAAAGTGCATTTTCTCTTAATATTGATAGTGACAAGCATATAAAATACTTTTTTTTTATGTCATTTGACATTCTCATAAATGAGAATAAAACTACAACTAAAAGTGTTGGGTTCCGTGATAGAAAACGCAGTGGAAATTAAAAAAAAATTTTCACGTTCCCGAACCCGGATCCATGCAATTCGATTAATTGATTAGTTAGGGTTTTCAAAACCTTACCACAATCGAACAGGTTAGATTGCTGGAAGGAATAGAGGAGGTTCACACTGGTGACACCCTACCTCTAGCTTTCTACTTTCTGTGAATGGATCTGAGACGTCTCCAACAGGATTCGTCCTCTACTGGTATCCACACGAACAGCCTTCCTTCAAAACGAACTGTGTGTTAGCACTACTTGATTTTCTCACAAAATCAAGAACAAACTAAACTCTCTGTTTTTTCGTTTTCTCAAGATGCAGAGACAAACGAATTTTTTAGTGGCTCACAAAATTGACTTGCTTAAAACCCTAGAGAACATCACATATATATAGGATTCTCAATTAAGGTTTCACTTACCAAAACCCCTTTTGGTAAATGCCACATTTAATTTTAATTTTATTTAAAAACAAAATCAGAAATATATTTATTATTTATTTAGATAACAATTATCATAAATAAATAATTATATATATATATATATATATATATATCTCCAAAGAGTTTAACTGGGCTTAATAAACCCATGTTCGTTTTGGGCATGTTCTAAGTGTGTGACCCTGTAGGTTCACATAACGTTGGCAGTGGGCCTAAATCCCTATTTAGACCTACAAGTCATAATTGGTCTCTAGCAAGACATTATGACTACCCAAGTTATGTGAAGATC
>CATIWK010108078.1:0-19177 GCA_949634005.1 Mallotus japonicus
AACCTCAAGGCTGGAAGAACATTGCTCTTGTTATCAGGTAAGTCCCATATCTCGCTGTTTAACACATCCTCCCAGGCATTGCGATTGCATTTACCTCGTAGGAGCCCTCCAAGAGCTTTAGCAGCCAAAGGTAATCCTTTACATCTTCTAACAATCCCCTTGCCTATTTCTTCCAAATCCAAGTGGTTGGAAAAATTTGTTGCTCCCAAAGCATGTTGGGCAAACACAGCCAAGCATTCATCATAAGAAAGCTCTTTTAGTGCATAAGCTGGAACAGTGCCCGCCATTGATGAAACTTCCACATGTCGAGTTGTGATAATAATTCTGTTTTGTGGCATCCCTGCCACGAAAGGACCCAAAAAAACAGTCCACTGCTCATAATCTTCTGTCCAAACATCATCCAAGACGACCAAATACTTCTTCCCAAACAGCTTCTGCTTCAGTTTTAACTGCAGTGAATTCAAATCCTCATCTTTAGCATAACAATCTCCAAATTGAAGAAGAACTGTTTTGGTAACCCTAAAAACATCAAAATCTTCACCAACACAAACCCAAGCTCTGAAATCAAATTCCAACCCGACATCACTATAAACAAGCTGAGCAAGAGTAGTCTTGCCGACACCCCCCATCCCAACGATGGGAATTACATAGACATCTGCATCAGTTTCTTCAGCCTGCAACAATTCAATAATATTCTTCTTATCCTCCTCCCTACCATAAACCTTCGATTCGTTCACCAAAGAGGTAGAAGCTGGTCTTTTTCTCAACTCACTAACCCTCTTCCCACTACTCTCCAATAAATTAAGATAATCTTTTTGTTTCATTATTTCATCTAATCTACCAGTAATCTCATCAATCTTGGAAACCAATTCAACATTAAACTTAATAGTTCTTCGATTGATTAAAGCAGAGATGGAAGAAAAGATTCTGCGAACCTTATTTGGAGGAGGGTTATCTTCTTTCTTGTCCATCAACTTACGTTGCAGAACTTCAGTAGAAAGTTCATCCAGAACATCTTCAACATCGTAAGCCAAATCTTTGAGCTCCATCAACCAAATCTGCACCTGTTGGCTTGTCATCTCTTTCTCCTCTGCATCTTCAATAACAGCATGAATTTTTTTGAGCGTATTCTCCCACTTGTTGAGTTGATTCAAGACTTGACCTTGGCCTACATACTTGAGCAAATCCATGGATGTCAAATTGTCAAGGAACCTATCAATAATTAAAGAGATAATAGAACCTCCAATTGCTGCCATCGCTTCCATTTGCATAACAGAGCAAAGTTTGCAAGAAATAATGGAGACCCAGGTAAGGTTTTCACTTCTGATCAAGAAAAGGAAAATATATGTCGAACAAGCAAACCCGAATGTATTATATTGATTTGTGTCGATAAGGACACAAAATAAATTTAATTTAATAAAAATTTGAAATTACATAAAATTATTTTTTTTTTATAGTCTAGTACGTGTGAAGTTTCTTCCTTTACCTTTAGTTGTTTAAAAATATCTCTCTCTCTCCTAGGTGAATCGAGCTGAACCGAGTCTTGATTAATTCGGACTTGATTTGTTTATAAATGAACCGAGTTTATTATTCTACTTAATGTTAAGAGCTGTTCACGAGTCTAAATGAGTTTAAAAAAATTTTAAAAATTATAAATTAAAATTATATATTTAAAAATTAAAAATAAATTATTTATTAAATAAATTACAATATATTTAATAAAAATTATAATTTCATTATAATAATATATTTTTTAAAATATTGTTTACAATACAAATTTATATATTACATATATAAAATTAAATTACTAAACATTAAAATTACGAGTTAGGTCACGAGCTGAGTTTTGTATATTTTGAATTCAATCCGTTTATTAAATGAACTTCAATATACGAGTTCAAATGAATTTTTATCAAGCCGAACACTGAATTGCTCGCTAGCGGCTCGTTTACACCCCTACTCTCTCCTTTTATGGTGTTAAAATTTTAAATTTTTATATTTAAATTTTATTATATTAAACTCTCATATTTTTATATTTACATATATTAAGATTTTTTTTTTCATTTTTAAAATTATGTTCACAAGTTAAAATATTACTATATTTTAATTTTTTTCTTATCAATTTAGTACAATTTAATACCAATTTAAAAAATATTATATAATTTTTATTAAAAATAGTTCAATTAATTAAAAATGAATATTTTTATTTTTATTAAATGTATATAAATATATATTCTTATATTCCTCAACAATATATTCCAATTAATTAAAAAAAAAACTTTAGTTTATTAAATGCTATCCCATTCCCACAATAACACAATCTGATTGCTAATGGTCGAGTCCTGATTTACAACCACTTCCATGTTTCCTAAACCTCATTCATTATGATGTCTTTATCCTCTATTTCTTTTTCATACTCTGCAAGTCTCCACAATCACCGATGTTGCAGCCACCTCTTCCACCACCTTCAGTAAGTTAAAAGTATTAACTTAATCAATTTATATTTTTTTTCAGAAGGATAAAACTCTCAGCACCATCACCACCGCATAATATATTGTTCCTTCGATCAATAAACCACTAATAATTAAGTAAAATCCAAATTTCACCGCTACCGCCACCAACACAAGTAGTGATGTCAACACTAAGAACAGACAGGCTCTGTTTCATCTACACCTAGCATCGTGTCATCAAAATAACAATCTACACCAACTCCTAAAGCTGCTGTTTTTGGGAATTAGGTGAAAGTATGCATTCGGCCCTTTTATCTTTGAGTAAATGTTTGACCTAACTAATTAACTTCAAACACAATTTTTTTTTCTTCACATCCAATGAGCCTAAACTACAATAATAGTAGTTATTCTGCTGACCATGAACCACATCTAGTTATATCACAAGTAAACACAAAAGTCATGGCCACTTCCATAAGTCAGGTGTTTGAAGCTTAATATCATCCGCACAAAAAGGTAATAAAGAGTCTGGATTTTATATAGATTTTATTGTTGGTTGATATGAAGAGGGTATATGATTTGGATTCGACAATCATTGTTAAGGATGGATGAAATGGATTTCAGAATTTGCTATCCTATTATCATTCAAAAACTCTTCTCAATATTGGTGGATAGTGCCCCACGCCTATGATTGTGGTGGTGAGGACGTTAAGGGCCTTTGTGGATGTGGGTGGTTCGAAACCCCACTCCACCTTCCCCCTCCCCTCTAATCTAATATCTAACAACTAACAACTTTGATAAAACAAAAAGAATATATTGATGGAAGACTCGAACTTCAGACTTTCACAATTTTCAAAAGTGATCATACTAACTATATCACACATGATTGGCTTTGTCACTGATATTATTAATTAAGGAATCTAATACTTAATTGGATATTCCTCGTTAGCTTTAACAAAAACGCATAGCAATATAGTATGTACATTTTGATAATTGATGGTTTAATCTTATAATCCTATGCTATTGCTGCCATAGCAGCCCCTATTTTTTAAGAGAGATATATAATCAAACTGTTAGTTGTTAGTGGCCTTGATGGGCTTTCAATTAAATGGGCTTTCAATCACATTTGGCCCATTTAATTGTACAAGCTTTGGTAGTGGCCTTGATGTCCTGTATGTTGGCCATGATGTACTTCTGTTTCCTTAAGTTATAATATCTATTATTAGTTGTTAAAAAAAAAATGTTAGTTGTTAGTATTTTACACTAATATACTTTCACATTAATTTTTTAAAACAGAAAGACTAGTATGTATATAGTCAATATCTTCTTTCATTGTCATTAGTATTATATGGGGTAATGCATCTTTAAAACGAGTGTTTTTGAGATTAGCATATGTGGGTTTGCAAAAAATGGGTTGAGTTTGCCTCTCCTTATATGAAAAATTGGAATGAGTTTGTAATTAGCAAAATATAGAATATAATTGTTGATTAAGGATGGTTTGATTGGCATTCTCATTTATGCTAATTGCGGAGGTTTCAAGTGGAAATTCATGCACCACTTTACCACTTAGATAGAACTAATTTCCAACAAAATGGTTACTAAAAATGTTCGCAAACCCTTCATTCCATAGAAATTTTCAAATCTTTGTGAAACATCATAAATGCGGGAAGTGAATGAAGAATGTCCCATCTTTGCATATTGTATTGACCCTCCCTCTTATTATCAACCAAATGAAAACATGTGTCTCTACTTATATTACACGAATACTTCAGTTAGTAGGCATTTTTTCATATCCGTATTCCCCTTTTTCCGTATCCGTAATATCTAAACACTTCAATTTAGAAGGTAAACACTTCAATGAAGCCGTTTTTCCGTATCCGTATCCCTATTTTTTCGCCGTCTCCGTGCAACATAAGTCTCTACTAACAAAACGAGCTAAATCGTGCATTAGATCATGCATTAAGTAAAGTGATTTATCGTCACTCGATTGCTGAAAAAAATGATCTTGATACCAAATCATCAAAATACCGATGACACAAACCTTCCACTTGCTTCATTTCTTTTGGGTGATACAAAAAACCCTCAGCCATCCATAATAAAACCAATTCATTTCTATCAAACTCAAAATCCTTTGGAAAAATAGCACAATAAGCAAAGCATCGCTTCAATTAAGGAGGGAGATCAAGATAACCTCAAGGCTGGAAGAACATTGCTCTTGTTGTCAGGTAACTCCCCTATCTCGCTGTTTAGCACGTCCTCCCAGGCATTGCGATTGCATTTACCTCGTAGGAGCCCTCCAAGAGCTTTAGCAGCCAAAGGTAATCCTTTACATCTTCTAACAATCCCCTTGCCTATTTCTTCCAAATACAAGTGGTTGTAAAAATTTGTTGCTCCCAAAGCATGTCGGGCAAACACAGCCAAGCATTCATCATAAGCAAGCTCTTTTAGTGCATAAGCTGGAACAGTACCTGCCATTGATGAAACTTCCCCAAGTCGAGTAGTGATGATAATTCTGCTTTGTGGCATCCCTGCCACAAAAGGACCAAGAAAAACAGTCCACTGCTCATAACCTTCTGTCCAAACATCATCCAAGACAACCAAATACTTCTTTCCAAACAGCTTCTGCTTCAGTTTTACCTGAAGTGAATTCAAATCCTCATCTTTAGCCCATCAATCTCCAAATTGAAGAAGAACTGTTTGGTAATCCTAAAAACATCAAAATCTTCACCAACACAAACCCAAGCTTTGAAATCAAATTCCAACCCATTATCACTATAAACAAGCTGAGCAAGAGTAGTCTTGCCGACACCCCCCATCCCAACGATGAAAATTACACAGACATCTGCATCATTTTGTTCAGCCTGCAACAATTCAATAATATTCTTCTCATCTTCCTCCCTACCATAAACCTTCGATTCGTTCACCAAAGAGGTAGAAGCTGGTCTTTTTCTCAACTCACTAACCCTGTTCTCACTACTCTCCTCTAAATTAAGATAATATTTTTGTTTCATTATTTCATCTAATCTAGCAGTAATCCCATCGATCCTGGAAACAAGCTCAATATTGAACTTAACAGTTCTTGGATTGATTACGGCAGAGATCGAAGAAATGATTCTGCGACCCTTATTTGGACGAGGGTGATCTTCCTTTTTGTCCATCAACATAAGTAGCAGAACTTCAGTAGAAAGTTCACCAAGAACATCTTCAACATCATAAACTAAATCTCTGAGCTCCCTCAACCAAATCTGCACTGATTTTCTTGTCATCTGTTTCTCCTCTGCATCTTCAAGAACCGCATGAATTCCCTTGAGCATATTCTCCCACTTGTTGAGTTGATTCGAGACTTGATTTTGGCCTATATACTTGAACAAATCCATGGGTCTCAAATTGTGAAGGAACCCATCGAGAATTGAAGAGAGAATAGAACCTCCAATTGCTGTCATCGCTTCCATTGCAGAACAAAGTAAAGAAAATAGTATAGACCCAGATCAAGTTTTCGCTTTTGATCAAGAAAATATTATATTGAGCAAGAAAGACCTTACACTATAAATTGAATTTGGGGGGAAGACTGTAAGTCAATGCAACAAGGGGGAAATATCTTATGGTAAATTACTGTTAATTCCCTTTATTTTTACTTTATTGTTCTATTTGCCCCTCCACATTTAAAATTTAAGAATAAATACATAAATGATGTGTGAATTTTTTCACTTTTACTATTTTAGTCTTCAAATTTTTGTTTTTTACAATTAGGTGTCTAAATATGCAAAAAAAATTTTAAAATTGTGTCTCTAATAGTTTTGTAGGTTAAAGTATTTTATATATCTTATTTTAAACAATAAATTGACTTAAATGCCCTTTTCTATATTAGATTTATTTTTATTTTTTAATTTAATTTTTTTTACTTAGATATACTAAATTTGAAAGAAAAATATATTGAATATTTTTCACTTATATAAAATGAAATAATTAAACTATCAATAATAATAGTTTAATTATTTTATTTTTAAATTAACGTGAAAGAGTGAAAAGAAAAATATGATGTAACTAAAATATGAAAATTTTATTTGACTAAAATTATTAATAAAAAATTAAATTCAATCATTATAATTACTAAAATAAAAATAAAAATAAAAATATTTAATTTTTCAATTTAATATGATAAATAAAAAATACTTTTCTCATATCTAATACTTTGCAAAAATAATTAGAATAACAAAGAAAATAAAATTTAATATAAAAGAAGGATGTTTAAGTTAATTTACTATTTAAAATAAGACACAAAAGTATTTTAACCTGTAAAATTTGCGAGAAACATCATTTTAGAAATTTTTTTTTTGGTTCAGACACTTAATAAAAAAATTATTCAAACACGAAAATATGAAGGTTGGTACACCATTTATTCATTTATCCGTCAAGCTTTTATTAAAAACATTTAATTAAAGTTTGTCAAAGTTAAAATGTTTAGCAATAACTTCTACTATCAGCTTTGATTCAGTTGAAAGCTTAAAACGGCATAAAAGATTTTGGCATTTTACCAATAAGTCTTTAATTTGGTTAATGATTTGCCTGAGGTAATTGTGTAAGAGCTACTAAAATTGTGGAGAATTGTGCCATAACCTGTTGAACATATTGCCAACTAAATCTGTCGAGGGCAAGACTCCATTTGAGGCTTGGCATGGCTTCGAGTCATCTGTAAAACATTTAAGCACGTCTATTCTCTTGTTTACTACCATGTTCCATTTGAGAGAAGGAAAACTTGACGAGGCTGCTCAAATAGGTATTCCGGTGGGTTATGCAGCTGAATCTAAGGACTATGGAGTTATGTGTTTGGATACAATGAAGATTCTTGTAAGTGGGGATATGCAAATTGATGAATCATCTTGTTGGAATTGGAATTCAAAGAGAATCATTAAGAATGATCAAATAACTTCCACTACAATTGATCTCTCTCCTTCAGTCATTGTCTCCTTGTCTCTTTTTCTCTGCCGTTAATATGAGCTTCATTAACCAAACAGGTTGTTGCTGGCCTTTCTACCATTTGGGTGCTGGCCCTCTTTTTCTTTCATTATTTTATCTAATCTAGCAGTAATACTCTTGATTTTGGAAACCATCTCAGGCTTGAACTTAGACGTACCACAAGTTCAGCCCAGCACAACAACTAGGGATGAATATCCTTAATAATGGCTCATCCTCCAAGTTGCTTCGAAGATACTGATCCGTATAAAACTCTTTAAGAATGTCATCCAAGTCGTAAGCCAAGTGTCTGAGCTCACTTTCCTACATTTTCACCAAGGGGGTAGACATTTGCTTTGCCTCTGCATCATCAAGCACTTGATAAATCTTCTTCAGCTTAATTTGCAACTCCTTTTGACAAACTTGAGCAGGTCACTGGAGCCCAACTTGCGAAACGAGGCCTGAAAAGGAAGCGGAGAGGATAGCACCTCTCATGGTAGTGATTACAGCTTCCATCACAAAGAATCGGTTTCAAGTGAGCACGTGACACAGAACAAAGAATTGAAACAAAAACACGGGAAGATAATTGTAGACTCTCCTTCTCTGTTTTGACTGTGATTGTTGCAGGAAATCTGCTGACATAGGACCCATCAGAGAAGAAATTTAATGATAGTGGATTCTTCCCATTCTCTCTCTTAAGTGATATAATTCTGTGTTCCCACTTCAATTAAATTTAGAATGTATACAATCATTTGATGAAATTTTAAATTTCAAATATTAAATTTAAAATATAAGAATTATAAATAATATATAATTATATGTCATTTCAAACCTTTAGTAAATGAGCTTTTAAATTTATTATAGTAAATGAGCTTTTAAATTTATTGTAGATTTGTTTTAAGTCTTCATAAATACAAATTTATGTAGTTTTTAAACAATTTGAATTCTAAATTTATATTCAAATCTCTTGCATCCAAACATAGCATTGAATTCAAAGAAAAGTTACTTGTGCTTCTGAAGAAGTTTCATGAATCATAAATTAACAAAAGCAATGCATGAGATTAATAGAATAATCAGAATAGTATGTGATTATTTTAGCAATATTGAAAACATGTATTAAAATCTCACAAGGTCTCATTATAATAATTTGCTGACTACAACCATTACTTCTTTTGGCTCTAATATGATCTGAATTAAAGATGACAATGTACAACTATCAAACACTATTATAACAATAATTTCCAAAGGATTTATCATTAAAATCTTCATAATCCTAATTTGTACTGATTGCACCGACGAAACATTAACTGTAATGTGACTATTAGCAGAAAAAAAATGCTTTCTGCATCTCACAAATTGGTGCTTCAGAGTCTAATTCTGTATTCAGTTACATCAGATAGGGACTCAAGAGATGGATCCATCACCTCTTCTAGAACGAGAAATTTCCCACCACCTCCCCTTGAAGTTCTTCAAAATAGAGGAATGTGTACACTTCTAGGAACTATGACGGACCAACACAGGTAAAATGCAGTGGAATTATTCAATACTTGGTGCACAATCTATTGCAGTCTGCTACCCCTGATCTAAACACTTTGCCTGCTAATTTCAATCAATCAACCAAAAAGGATCTTATCGGCTTAAAAAAAAACTGCACGGAAACCAAGCAATAATGAATACAACAATCAACAACAGGCAGACTTCAGTAGATCCAATAACAAGTTTGTTTCAAAACATCTTCCAAATTGCATGGCAACCAGAGTAAGAAATGTTGGAGCTGTATCAGAAATAGAATAAATTAAGAAGGGGAAATACATGTTATGAACTTTGTTGTCCATTTAAATTCTAACTTACCATTTGGCATGCACATTCGGAGTTGCTGATATCTACCACTCCATCTTTGAAATCAACAGAAATTAAGGATAAAGCTATATTGAATTTTTTTTCAAGTAATTGTATGTTGAATAATAGCTGTGACATTTTCCTGACATAAACATTGTTGTAAAAAAAGCTGAGAGTTCTTTCATACTCTGCATATAAAGATAATGAGATAAAGCTTGATGGTTTGAAATGTCACTCTTCACCTTTGCAATATGCACTGGTGAATTTGGGCTGCAGATAGACCAAGAAAGAAAGAGGCCAATTTTCGTTGGGGAATTTCGTCGAACATCTAGTGATATAAGATACCAGGCCAATTTGCAATCTTATCAGGCTAACCCATTAATACACTTTTGGCAGCAGGATTGACTTATAACGTCAAAACTAAGAATAAACAAAAATTTAATATCATTTGCTAATAATTTGGTCATTTGGTGGATTGAGATTTAAGTGATGCAAGAAGAAAAATAAAGTTAGAAGTTTCAATTGAGAATATTATAAAATTCAGTGAAGGCAACATTAGAGATTTAAAGGCCATAATATCAATTTAAGCATAAAAATAGAGTTAATGGTTATAATCTAACCACAAATTTTACCTTGACCAAAAAATAACATTTGCACCTTTTGATATTAAATTTTAAAAATTAAACATAAATCTTACAAGTAATATTATGTTGTAAAAATATAAAAACTTTTTACCACTAGATTAATTTTTATTTAATTAAAACTATGAATTTTCCTTACATATAATATTTATCAGTAGCTATAATAAAATACAAATTGATCTATTGGTTTTAATTCTCATTTGTGTAATATAAAAACAAGTAAAAAAAAAAATTATATATTTTTGTCCTAATAAATTAAATTTGGCACCTTTTACTACTTTACTCCATTAATATATAAAATGACCATTTAAAAACCATAACTTGCTAAAAATAAAACATATCAGCAGTTCCAGCATTACTTTAAGTGCCTAAATGATATTTTTATAACTTGAAATGAAACTATTTATATATTTTAAAATAGTTGAAAAGTATGTATAAGTCATATTTTAACCAAGTTGAGTGTCAAAATGATTGATTCATAAATTATGCTTGAACAAGAGGCGAATCGATGAAAGAACAAAATCGTTCTCTGTGTTTTTCCTACTTCGTCTTAACAAGGTTTGTTTTATTTCTGAGTACTATCTGAAGGATGGTTGGTATGAAAAGCTTGTATGAAAAGTTTTCTTTTTGCTTAAAGCATCTCCAATGGTAATATTTACCTTAAAAATATATATATTTTGTATTATAAAAAGTATCTTTTATTGATTTTGTAATGTAAAAAAAAATGAGAATTGCACTGAAGTCAAATGAACTCTTTATAATTTTAAATTTTTCATAAATAATTAAATAAAGTGGTCATATCCAAATTAAAAATTACTCTTAAATGTCTCGATGTTTTTGCAAGGTGGAAAAGCAAATGAATGTGTGTGTGCGGGGAGTGCTTTTACCTCAAATAAAATATTTAAGCTTCTGACTTGTAATGAAATTTAGATTTCTAAACTCTTTTTTTTTTACGATTCGCTTAGATTGTAATGGATATAAATAGAAAAAGAAAAGAAAAGAAAATGGACCGACATTAATGAATTTGAAATTAATGCATTACAGATGATGAGAACACCACTTGATATATAATTTTTGAACCTGATCACTATCAACCAATCATATACCTGCTTAATTTTGCAGGCTCATGTTTTGAATTTAACTGCAGAGGCCGTTATTATTATTATTATTATTATTATTATTATTATTATTATTGACAACTGGGGAGATCGAATCCATGACCTCACTTTACAATATTCATCACCTGAACTATTAGGCTACAAAGAGAGGACAAAGACCGTTATTTTTTTTATGAACATTCTTGATTAGTCGGCTAAAATTAGATGTATAATGACCCCAAAGCTAGTGTTAAATTTCTCCAGTAGTTCAGCTGGGCTGAGGAAGCTTGCAATGTAATTTTATCCAATTTTGATTCATAAATCATGAGCATAAATCAACACATACTATTTTTATTGAGTATATAGAAAGGTTCTACTAAGCAAGTTGCCATCAGTTACCTTACCTATGGTTTTACCATATTTGTTGCCCCTAATGGACTAAAAAACTGGTGCATCATTGGTTGACAAATTATTTATAGCATTTTTTTTGTTTTTGAACAAATATTTATAGCATTAACTTGGGGCAAAATCTTCACAATTTTTTACTGATTTCATCAAGGGAAAATAACTGTAATGCAACTATAATACAAAAATGCTTTCTGCATCTTACAAATGGTGCTTCAGAGTCTAATTCTGTACTCAGTTACATTGGATAGGGACTCATGAGATGGATCCACCACCCTTTGTAATTTCTCACCACCCCCCCTTGAAGTTCTGCAAAACAGAGCAATGTGTACGCATCTAGGAACTCATGCTCTCAGTAATGATGGATCAATGCAGGTAAAATGCAGCAGAATTATCAAACACTTGGTTCACAATCTAATGCAGCCTGCTACCACTGATCTAAACACTTCGCCTGCTAATATCAATCAACTAAGAAGGATCTTATCAGCTCAAAAGAACTGTACAGAAAACAACCAATAATGAATACAGCAATCAACAACAGGCAGACTTCAGTGGATCCAATAGCGGTTTGTTTCAGAACTTCTTCCAAATTGCACGGCATCCATAGTAAGAAATATTGGAGCTGTCTCAGAAAAAGAATAAATTAGTTAAGAAGGTGAAATACATGTTACGAACTTTGTTTTCCATTTAAATTATTACTTACTATTTGTCATGCACATTCAGAGTTGCTGATATCTACCTCTCCATCTTTGAAATCAACAGAAATTAAGGATTCCTCCTTTGATCATTTTTATCTTTGTAATATGAATGAAGATCAACCATCTTCCACTATCAAGTTTCAAAAATTAGTTAAAAAAGGAAATTCATGAAGAGGAATTTTAGTTTGAAGTCAATAATATAAAAGAAATGATACCTGGCCATTTATTATAACTGATGGGATGTGGAAAATGGTGGATCGATGGTCTCTTGTATGTTCTAAGCACCACTTTTTCAGATGATAACAGTTATTAATTCTCAGCTCTCCAAGTGTGGCAGGGAATCCCTCCTCTGGCAAGGATGTGAGATTTCCACAATCCGAAATGTGTAGTTGAATTAGAGAGGTGAGGTTGAGGAGGCCCTTTGAGATGGATTTCAGATTCTTAAAACCAGAGATGGAGAGTTGGGTGAGGGAAGTGGGAAGAAGAAGTAGCTTTCCATTATCTTTATGATCTGGAAATGAATCCAACATCTCCGTACATGGATTTCCTCCCTCCATAGTGAAATCAGTAAGAGAGCTGAGCCTGTGAAGTCCCCAATCTGTCATTCGCTGTTTCAGTTTATAGCAACGCCTGATGGTAAAATGGGATAGATTTGGTGGCAAACCACCTTCTGGAAAGGACTCCAGACTGCCACAATAATCTATCTTCAAAGATACAAGAGAGTGGAGAATATGCATCCCATTGGACAGTGACCTCAAATTCTCGCATCTCCATATATATAAAGATTGAAGAGAAGTTAGATTGGGTAGCAACGTCAAATTCTTGCACTTCTCCATGGATAGAGATCGAAGAGAGGTGAGATTGGGCAGTGACCTCAAATTCTCGCAGTTCTGAATATATAAAGATTGAAGAGAGATGAGATTGGGCAGTGACCTCAAATTCTTGCAGAATCTGATAGACAAAGAGGTAAGAGGCAATTCTCTTTCTGGAAAACAGTCTAATTGAGGGCACTCTCCTATGGCCAGCTTTGTGAGACTAGGGAAGCCATTTGGAGACCACCTGAGAGATTTACAACCCCAGATATCCAAATCCTCAAGCTGAGACATCTGCTGGCTGGGAAACTCCAAAGCATCGCAGCCTCTGATCTTAAGAGATCGGAGGAAGCACATTTCCTGGGTGGCAAACTCCAAAGAATCACAGGCACTGATCTTAAGAGATCTGAGACTTGTTGCTGCTGGGGACAACTTCAGCTTTTTACAACCCTCAACACTCAAATCTTTTAGAGAAGTGAGTCGATGCAGCCCATTTGGCAGCTTCTCCAAACCATCACAACTGCTTATGCTCAAAACTTGAAGATTGCAAGGTAAGTGCCTTTCCTCTCCCTCTACCAATGACACCATCTTGTTACAACTCTTAATTTTTATATGTTTTAGAGAAGCAAGTTTTAAATTAGTTGCATCCTCCCACAAGTACATCAATTCTTGACACCAACTAATCTCCAAATATTCCAGTTTCACCAGGTCCTCTATATGCACTTCGTCTAAACATACAAGCCCCGAAATCTCATGGATTTTTAAGGCAGCAAGAGATGTGAGATCAGATATATTTCTGAGAAGAGTCCCTTCACACCATAGAACAGAGAGTTTTTGAAGACATGGAAGACAGCCTCTTGTTAGTTTCACGGCAAAAACATACAGTTTTTGAAGAGATGGAAGACAGCGTCTTGGTAGTTTCACAGCAAGCTTCCGACAATTAACTATTGTAAGATCACGAAGCTTAGGAAATCTGACTGGACCCTCCTCATTCAGATCATCAGATAAAGACCATTTCTCCAACTCATCCAACCCATCAATCCTTAGAATCTCAAGACTAGGAAAACATAGCCCATCCCCATACAACTCAACACCTACTTCTTTCACTCTATTCATGTCTGCTATGCTCAGCTTTCTAAGTGAAGGTAATTGTCCCAGTGGTGGCAATGATGAGATGTTCCTACAGCCCCTAAGGTTTAGATCCGCCATCTTAGTGAACATGGGATTTCTTATCCATGAAGGGAATTCAGTTCCACCAAAATTGCTGATTGAAAGGGTTGATAGATTTTGATGGGGCCTTAACGAGTTGAGAACCTCCATTTCATTACTTGGATTTCTCAAACAATTTGAATCATAACCCCATGAGAATTTTAATTCTTTTATGCCATGCTTCTTCTTTAGATCAGCAATATCTGCATCTCGAACATCCACCACATTTTGTAGCCCTCTAATACGAAGCTTTCCTTCTAGTTGAGACAATTCCTTCAACTCTGGCAGCTTTAGTCCAATGTCTTCTCCGACAATAAAATCACTCAAAGAGTGCAGATATCTCAGATTACCAATTTGACGTGGCATCTCTTTTACGTGACTAACATCTAAGCACTGCAAATTCGTTAAGTTGCTGATGCCCAAGGGTAACTTGGCAAGTCTGTAGCACTCTGTAATATCAAGGCAATGTAAGTTGATCAAATTACCTATGTTTAAGGGCAGCTCTGTAAGTTCCTCACACCTATGCAATATTAATGTTTGCAAATTTAGCAAGTCAGCAACTGATTCAGGCAATCTTCTAATAGGAGTGCAAGATAAGTTTAAATATCTTAAATGCTTTAAGGCTCCAACAGAACTTGGCAACTCCACAAACTTGTAGCCTGCTAGTGATAATACCCTCAACCATGTTAACTCTGGCACCAACTCATACAGCACCTTACTAGTCAAGTAGTGACCATTCCTTCTCATGAAAGGCATTGGCAAGAATGTTCGCAAACTCTTCATTTTCAGAAAGACTTTAAATTTCTGCCAAGTGTCATATTTATTACGGGCAAATGATGAATGGCGAACCATTGCAAATGATTTTTCATCCTGCAACTTATCACCCAACTGAAAACATATTTCTGCGCTGACGTGCCGAGCTAAGTCATGCATTAGATCATGCATCACATATTGTGACTCATTAATCCCAGATCGTTGAAAGAAAGATCTTGACAACAAATCACGAAAATATTGATGGCCTAGATCTTCCATTCGCTCCATATTCTTTGGTTGATACAAAAAACCCTCAGCCATCCATAACAGAACCAATTCATTTGAATCAAACTCATAATCCTTGGGGAAAATAGAACAATAAGCAAAGCATTGCTTTAGATGCGAAGGAAGATGAAAATAACTCAACTTCAGAGCAGGAAGTATATTGCTTTTATCATCTGGTAAATCCCATATCTCACTCCTTAACACTTTTATCCATACATCAGGATATGGCTGACCGCGCAAGAGGCCTCCAAGTGCTTTAGCCGCCAATGGCAATCCCTTACATCGATCGACAATGCTTTCACCTAGCTCTTTCAAATCCAAGTGCTCATCAAAGTCTGTTGCTCCCAGAGCATGTTGTGCAAACACTAACATGCAATCATCATATGATAATTTGTGGAGGGAATATGCTGGAGTGGTACCCATCATTGAAGAAACTTGTTGACTGCGAGTCGTGATGATGAGTGTGCTTCCATGGTTCCCAGCACTAAAAGGAGCACAAAGGTGAGTCCAGTCTTCGTAGTTTTCTGTCCATATGTCGTCTAGGACAATTAAAAACTTCTTCATAGAGAGTTTGTCTTTCAATTGTATCTGATGCCAATTCAAATCTTTCTTCTCATCCTCGCTCTTTGGTTGCAGAATTGTTTTGGTGATTCTAAGAACATCAAAATCCTCACCAATAGAAACCCAGCTTCTTAAATCAAACCCCAATGAAAGATCATTGAAGATGAGCTGAGCAAGAGTCGTTTTGCCAACACCCCCCATGCCAACTATGGAAATGACAGAAGGTTTCACATCAGTAGCCCTAGCCTTCATCATCATTTCGATTACTGCCTCCTTGTCTTTCTTTCTGCCATAAATCTGTGCTTCATTCACCAAGGAGGTTGTGGCTGGTCTTTCTTTTGTTTGTTTGCTCTTCTTCGCAGCATCCTCAACTAAACGCAGGTCATCTTTTTCCTTCATGATTTTATCTAATCTAGCAGTAATACTCCTGATTCTGGAAATCATTTCAGTGTTGGTCTTGAACCCTCCCAAATTCAGCCTGGCACAACAAGTAGGGATGAATCTCCTCAACTTACTTGTACTAGGTGAGCGTGAAGGCTCATCCTCTAGCTTGCATCGAAGAGACTGATCAGTGAAAAACTCATCAAGAATGTCCTCCACATCATAAGCCAAGTCTCTGAGCTCACTTACCCACATCTTCACCAAGGGGCTAGAGATTTGCTTCTCCTCTGCATCTTCAAGCGCTAGATAAATCCTCTTCAACTTAGTTTGCCACTCCTTCAGTTCTTCCACAACATCCTCATCGCTGACATATTTGAGCAGATCACTGGAGCCTAACTTGTCAAATAAGGCCTGAAAGGAAGTAGAGAGGATAGCACCTCCCACAGTAGTGATTACAGCTTCCATCACAAAGAAAGAAATAATTAGTTCGCAAGTGAGCAAGAGATGCAGAAGAAAGAAATCAAATAATGGATATTTACAAAAATAAGGAAAGATAGTTGTTTTGTTTATTTCTTTCTTTTCTCTGTTTCAACTTTGGTTTAGATAGGCCCCATAAGAGAATAAAGCTAGAAAAGTAATGGTAATTGTGTCTGCTCTTTACTTGTCTTTAATCGTGTGCTACGGTAAGACTAAAGGACCTCCAATATTAAGAGGCCCTACCTACCATGCCCGCCCTAGCTCTATAAAGATAAGATAATGTCTGCCATGCCAACAAAATGAGTGACTAATGACCTTGACCAACATCGAAATTCCTGTGGAGGTTTACTCACTGTTTATCCTTAAAATCCTAAATAATTAGCTAAAATGTAAGATGGGCTATTGCTCTTAACCTAGTAAATTATTTCGTTGTTTAAGAAGCTGTAAGGTATCTGTACATTCCAATCATATATAGATCTTGTTATGAAAAGTTTATATATTGATTAGGCCAGTTGTTTATCTTAAGCAGTGACGATATATTTTCTGTTCCAACATAAACTAAAGTTGCTTTTGCTATAGTAATTACTGGTCAAGGATGCTATCCATCAAACCTTTCATATTCAGAATCTCTGTCGTAGAATTCATGTTTATCACAAAAAATTCAAGATATATAACATGCGTATGCAAAAGCTGGAAAATTATTGACACAGAAAATTATTGACAAATGTGTATGCATGTCAAGTGTGGTTCATATGATGCACAGTGAAGGTGAACCCTAGCCCAAACATCCAGAATTCTTTACTCAAGAGGTATAATTGAGGCTAAATCTTCATGATCAATTAACCGAAAACTGTGTTAGTAAAGGCACACTATTAGCATTTCATTATTGAATTCTGTTTCAAGTAAATTGTATTTTGAATAATAGTTGTGACATCTTCATGAGATTGTTGTAAAAAGAGCAGAGAGTTCTTTCATATTCTGCATATAAAGGTAATGAGATAAAGCTTGAGGTTTTGGAATGCGACCTTTACCTTTGCAATCTGCACTGGTGAATTTGAGCTCCAGATAGACCAAGAAAGAAAGAAGCCAACTTTCGTTGGGGAATTTCGTCGAACACCTGGTGATATAAGTCACCAGTTTAGTTTACAATCTTATTAGGCTAACCCATGAACATGCAATTTTGGCAACTGAATTTTTTTTTTTTTTGGAACATTAAACGTTTCATTACTCATAAAGCAAAGGTGTCTGAGTACAACACAGCTGCTAAAGCTGGATGAATATTACAAGTCCATAAAGGATTCAGCAAAAGAAAACTAGCATGTTTAGGAATCCAGTCGGCTGCCCTGTTTGCTAACCTAGAGATATGGCACAACTGGAAATATTGCTCATCACAAAAACTGGAAATATTGCTCATCACAAAAGAGTACAAACATATCTTGAACAAAAGCGTGAAGAGCCCAGGGAACTCCTTTGCTGGGACAAGTGATAGCTTCAATTAAAGTAAGCAAATCTGATTCAACTATCATGTGTTTGAAACCTCTAGCTTTGGCTACGAGAACACCCGCAAGCAGCGCCATGGCCTCTGCCGCTAGTGCCAAGGAGAAGAGTCTAGAGAAACAAAAGTCATCAACAAGTCTACCAGTGTTATCTCGAACAAGGCCAACCATTGCTGCTGAACCCGTAGCTGCACAAAAGCTTGCATCTGTGTTGATTTGTAAGGTTCCTTGAAACAGACACCACGGTTGAACTTGGGAAACACCTGGAGAGGAAACTTTCCAAACAGGTTGCTGATATGCTTCAGCTAATGACTGATGTTCAGTCTGCCTGAAGGAGGAAAGATCCTTTGATGGCTCCAGTAGGCCATTGCTGAAAACCTCCATTAAAGGAGAGCAAAACCTTCACAAAAAGGAGTCATGATATTATAGGCAAGAACAAGTAAAGAGAAGTAGATAAACAAAATAAGTAAAGGAGGAGATCAATTTCCGAACAAAAAATGGCCAGAATTGGTATATACAGCTAACAAAAGGAGGAAGATGAACAGTGGACCAGAGAGCTCTGGAAACCACCTGTTCACCGACCGATATCTGATAGGAATAAGGTTCAATTTGGCCCTCGAACTTTTTACAAAAGTTCAATTTGATCCAAAATGACCTTTGGAGACCATTGTAACCCAAATCTTGCACTTAATGTCTCAAATTGGCCCTAAAAATTTAATTTACACCCCTATTATCTGAGATGTACACAAATATCACAATGTAAATTACAAAAAGGTCCCTAATAGTTTAAAAGTTAACAAATTAGTCCACATTTTCATAAAAACATTTAGTGAAAAATTTTAAATTTTATTTTCTAAAATTATATTTAAACCCCTTAATTTATTTATGGTATATTATACTATTATTTTTAAATTTTAACACATAAATTTAAATTATTTAAATTTATATATTTTAATACATTTATATTTAACTATCATGAAAAATGCATTACTATTATTAGTATTTAGGGACCAAATTTTTTAAGAAAAAACACTTATTGTAGGAAAATATTATCATGATATATATATATATATATATATATATATATATATATATATTGAATAGATGAGTGTCACTCTTAATT